>PVJN01025666.1:0-29731 GCA_004026805.1 Lasiurus borealis | reverse complement strand
TGTTCCTGAGAGGCAGAGTTAACCCAGTTTGAGAACACTGCACTACAGCAGGTGTGCAAATTGGAAATGTCCGAGGTCTCGGAGATTAGCAGTAAAAAATGTTCTGTTTTACTCATTTTGTTGGCTCAAACCTCAAGGAGGATGTAATTTGTGATCTAATGAAAGCTGTTTTTGTGGTTTACTGACCTGCACGCACAGTGAATGAACCAATGTAAGACTCAGGGCTTAATGATTATCTGCATTTTTGAAACATATCCAGAAACAACCAAGACAAGTTCAACTCTATGAGAAGGACAAAGGTCATGAATGAAAGATTGCTTTTCAGCTAGGACAGTGAATGGATTTGCCTTCCCAGCTTATCAACTGACTCGTTTCACTATTCATTATCATCCATCACACAGGGAAATGTTGTGTGGAAGTTAAAAATGGGAGATTTCTTCCTAGAAAGTTAATGGTGCTATGCACATATCAACAGTTCCTTTTAATAGTAACACACACATGGAGACATAAACACATGCACCTGCTTGGATTCTTTAAAACAGAGGCAAAAGATAAGAAAAGGGGCATTTCAACTTTGCATTTTATTTAGATTTTATAATGGAAACATTATTAGAGAACCAGAGACATGAGATAAAGGAAAATATGAGGTCATTCCCCCAATTCTCTTCAAGAGCTACACTGTTCTATGTGTCTCCTCTCTCCATCCCCAGTCCAGATTTATTAAATATTACCATTTTAATAATATGGGATACTCCTTATTTTTCCCCTCTGAAAAGTAATTCAACAGATGAGCAGAGGGCATAAATTAGTGGTATCATAATCTTCAAAATATTACATCTTTCGTTAGTGATACTGTGTTGGTCATATAAATAAAACTTATTTCAAAATCTACACCAGACATTGGTGATCTAGCACAATATAAATCATGTCTTAAATAGCATCACACAATAATACAACTAATAGAGTGCACTTGTGAGGTCCTGAAGCTTCGTTCGTGGCTGTTTCTTGCATTGTTGGGTACTCCTATCCCAGGAGTACAAATCTCTGTGTACTTTCTTATATTTACCTACCCTGGGATCAATGCTTATTTTGTTTTTCATGATGACATTCAGGATTTTAAATATATGTATATTAAAAATTTCTTATTTCAGAGAGGAATGAAGAGGGAGAGATAGAAACATCAATGATGAGAGAGGATCATTGATCGCTGCCTCCTGCATATCCCCCACCCCCACCCCGGGGATGGAGCCAGCAACCCTGGCATGTGCCCTTGGCCGGAACTGAACCTGGAACCCTTCAGTGCGCAGGTCAACACTCTATCCACTGAGCCAAACCGGCTAGGGCCAGGATTTTCTTTAATGATAAATAATAAAAATAATTGCTATTGAGTACCATCTGTGGACTAAACATACCATATTTTATTCCATCTTTGTAACCATATCAGATATATAGGTCTATTTGCCCATGAAAAAATTGAGGCTCAGAAGGATTAAATACTTTGTCCCAAGTCTCACAGCTTTTGAAAGGCAGAATCTTGATCCAACACACAAGTTCATATCTGACATCTCAGCTCATGTTGTTTATGTGAAGTTCTCCCTTGGAGTTTGTTTCAGGAGAAATGCACTTGCTTGGATTCTTTAAAACAGAGCCCTCTGCAATAGCTGGAGGGCTGCATCTCAGGAGAAACAGAAGTCAGCCCTAAGGAAACACTCCGGAGCCTGAGGACCTGGTGTGCCCAGGGAATGAGCTGGATTGGGTTGAGTTCTGTCACATGTAAGACAGAGCCCACATGCTTTGTACAGCGACAAAGAATACACTGAGTCTTTCCTAAGCCAGGGGATTTTAGAGAGGAGGGCTCCCAAGGGGAAATTCCTAAAATTCAAAGAGGGTGTAGCAGAGGGGGTTCCATGTCTCTGCTGTCCCTTCTGTAGGCTCCTAAGGGAAGAGGGTAGGTCTGCAGGGGTAGTCTACATACAAACATAAAAAATGCAAGTGTAAAAGTATGAAAAAATGTGGCCACCGCTAAAGAAAATAAACCCAAATCCCAAAACCTAAACCTAAAACCCAAACCACAAAAGGATGGTGGGGAAGAATTTCACCAATATTTGCAAATAGGACAGCCAACACTGGCCTTGGGGCTGTGAGCCTTTTCATCTGATTAATTAAGGTCAAGGTGGTGGTGAAAATGCCAGCTGGGGAGCATTTTGCTGAAAGATAAATTTGTCCCTCTGTATCTGTGCAACACAGCAGGGAGGTGTGCGTGTGGAGCTAAATTAATTTGATTTACATCATGCCAGTATCTTCTGTTCTCTCTCCCTGCTGTCAGTTATCTTAGTTTTTTTTTTTTTTCTCTCTTCCCCCTCTCCTCCTTCACCCCCACACATTTCATAACACGGAGAGAAAGCACGGATTAGCTTCAGGCAGAATTTAGAAATGGAATAACTCTAATTATTCTGCACTGAGCGAGTGCTGTTCTCTCCTCTTCCCTCTTCTTTCTGGAGGGAGAGAGAGAATCTGTAAACCTGAGCACAAGTGCGATGCATTTTAATACGGCGCTTAATGGCACAAGCTGCTTGCAAAATCCGAACTTGCTCCTTACAGCAAAGCCTGGCAGCTCACCTACGCTCCTGCTCGGGGTTGTCAGCCGCAATCGTAAAGCTAGAAAAGGAGGTTGGGGCCCAGGATCCCTCCAGTTAGGAATGCTCTTTTTCTGGCCACAGCTTTTGGAGGCCAGGCTCCGGAATCCGGGCCGGAGGGAGCCTCCTCAGGGACCCCCCTTCCCACCTCTATCCCTCCCCGAGCTGAGGCTGGGCTCGGGGTCTCGGCCAGCCCAGCCGCCTGCACCCGGGGACCCCGCCTGGTCCCTCCACGCCTCGCCTTTCCAGCGGCCGTTGCGCTCGTTGCGCTCGGCTGGGATGGATAAGGTTACGCCGAGGCTTCTTCCTTGGACGCGAGGAAGGGAGGCGGGTCCGAGCCCGCGCCCTGGCCGGCAGGGGTGTTCCCCGAGTTGGCAGCTCGGGACCGCGGGGCCACATCCCTGCTGGGGCAGGCGGACGGGCGGACGGACGGACGGGCGCCGCCGAACGCAGCCGCGAGGTCGGCCGGGCCATGGCGAGGGAGAGGCCGCCCGGGCGGGGCTGCAGCCCCCTGAGCCGCTGTCTGCTGGGCGCCGCGCTGCTGCTGGGCCTGCGGCTGTGCGCCGAGCTGCGGCGCGCCGGCCCCCCGCGCCCGGCCCGCAGCGCCCCGCCCCGGCCGCCCGCGCCGCACCTGCCGCCCGCGCCCGGCCCCCCGCGCGGCGCCAGCAGGAGGCAGGTGACCTACGTGCGCAGCGGGCGCCGCGCCCCGCGCGGGGGCGGCGGGAGCGGGACGCCGGAGACGGGCTGCTGCGCCCCGCGCGGGCGCCCCCGCCGGCAGGTCAGTTGCACACCGTGCAGGCTTGGGGGCTCGAATCTTAGACCCCCAACCCCGCTTCTCCACCGCGCTGCGGGGACCCCCTTCTCTCGGGCTTCGCCGGCCGGACCCCTGGGACCGTCCTTAACCCGGTGCCCGTGGCGGCGGCCCCAGCGGGGCGTCGTTCCCCGCAGCGAAGCGGGGCTGAGCAGAGCCCGTGCATATTGACCTCTGTTTGCAGGCGTCCCGGGACGGAGTCCCGCTTCTCACGTACTTTTAAATGAGGGGAGGGGAGGGGTGATGGGCACCGACAGGGAAGAAGTGGTGATTTTGTCTATATTCTGTACTTTCCCCAACTTTCTCCTGGAGGCCTGGACAAACCTGGGTCTCTGTGCGCTGTGGGTGGCTTTCCCACCCCAGGGTAAGGAGCCCTGCCCTCTCTCTCTCTCTCCCCACCATTGTACTCCCATCAGTGTTTCTTCCTGGATAAACTCAAATACGTCTTTGAGTTGTCCCAGAGGCTCCTTACACTATATCTTCACATTTTTTGGTTCTTTTTTCTTTTCCAGTGGAGTGTTTTCTGCTTCTTTGTATTTCAGATCTTTGACTTGATTCTTGCCTTCCTCTAGTCTGCTGTTAGGTCTCTCTGTATAATATTTTTTTATGTCAGTCAGTGTATGTTTAATTTCTAGTGGGTCCTTTTTCATCTCCTTCCTGCAGCGAATCGCCCTTGAATTGCACCACAGACAGCGGGTGGCTGGCGCGGGGCGAGAGGTTGAGCTCCCGAGACACTTAATGCGGAGTTCACTTGAACCTGGAGGACTGAAGCATTGGCTTTTCCTACCTCTTTAGCCTCTGGGCTCACTCCCCACCCAGCAGCCCAGTTGTAAGCTCCGGTTAGGAAGCCTCTGGCCTCCCACCCCCCTTTTGGAGCTCAGTAGTTTACTTGGTCCTTGGGAGTGAGAAGACTGAGAACTGCAGGTATGAGCTTGCCTGGTGCCTCTACCCATCAACCTTCACCGAGTCCTCTCTGTTGCCTGGCTTTCTCTTTGTTCTTTTAAGCAGCATCCCTCGTCCCCTGCCTCACCGCTCTCTGGGGGAATGAGAAAAACTCTTCTTTGATCTCCTTTAGCTTCCTAGTTCTCACCTATTTTTTCATATCATCCCCTCCCCCCATTATTTCTTCCGCCCCCTCTTCAAGCCCTGCCCTCTCTCTGTCCCCACCATTGTACTCCCATCAGTGTTATCTTCCTGGATAAACTCAAATACGTTTTTCTATGCGGCCACTTCTTCCTAATGCAAGTTCCATGGTACCATGTTTCACATCCAACACACTTTGCCAAGGATTTACCAAGTCCCAGATGTTGCAGCAGGTGCTGGGGGTGGGTTCAAAATGGGTTCAAAGTCTAGATGGGGCCGAAACTTATCGTTGGTTTGCGGACTGAAGGGTTCCCAGTTCCATTCCAGTCAAGGGCACGTGCCTTGGTTGTAGGTACATCTCCAGTGGGGGGCGTGCAGGAGGCGGCTGATGGATGTCTCTCTCTCTCATCAATGTTTCTAACTCTCTATCCCTCTCCCTTCCTCTCTGTAAAAAATTAATAAAATACATTTAAAAAAAAGTCTAGATGGGGAGACGCTCAGCACAGGCCTCCGGTAATGTGACCATTGCTAACATTGCAGTCTTGATCTCTACCTGTGGAGTCAGGAAAGGCTAACTGAGAGGGAACATTTGACCTAGGACTTGATATTTCTTACAAGTTCGGGCTCTTTGGTCTCTCTGGATATTCTCACATGTCCCCTCCTCGATACCGTCAACCCCACTCTGCACTGTTCATGCCCCAGCCGCTCTTAGCCTCCATTGTCCCCGTTGTCAACGGTCCAAGCATCGCTCTTCGTCTCTACTTGAGACACAGTGTCTATAACTGGAGCCGTCCTACAAGTGGGAACGTTTGGAATGCACAGTCTCAGAGGCTCACTGGAGAGGAAGTTCATATCCACCACCTTTAGGAGGCTGCAGTAATCCAGAATGGCGATGGTGGTGGCTCAGAGAGGTGGTAGACCTGCAGGGGTGAGAGGTAGTTGGTTCTGGATACGTTCTGAAGGTAGGTGAGCGAGGAGTGGGTTTCTGTGGCTGCCGTCATCTCGTTTTTGTTTTTGTTTTTTGTTTTGGAAGGAATAGATAGAAGTCAGGAACTTGGTTTTAAACATGTTGAGTTTGAGATGGCCTTTAGACAGACATCCAGGCGAAAATGTCAGACAGACAGTTGGACATATAAGTCTGTAGTTGGAGGACATGGAAATGAGGGGTCATCAGTGCACAGTGTCACTGAAGCCATGAGACTATAGAGATCAACTAGGGAGTGAGGGTGGCTAACCAAGATGAGAGATTTGAGCCTGAGCTTTGGGGCTCAGTTTTATTAAAATGAAGTTAGAGCCCTAATCGGTTTGGCTCAGTGGCCAAAGTGTTGACCTGTGGACTCAAGGGTCCCAGGTTCCATTCTGGTCAAGGGCATGTACCTTAGTTGGGGGCATATACCCAGTAGGAGGAGTGTGCAGGAGGCAGCTGATTGATGTTTCTCTCTCATTGATGTTTCTAACTCTCTATCCTTCTCCCTTTCTCTCTATAAAAGAAATTATATATATATATATATATATATACATATATATATACATATATATATACATACATACATATATATATATGTATATATATTATTAGAAAAAAACAGAAGGGAATATCTGCGTAGAGCAGGGGTGGGGAACTTTTTTTTCTGCCAAGGGCCATTTGGATATTATTTATTTATTTAATTTATCTTCATTGTTGAAAGTATTACAGATGTCCCCTTTATTTGTTTTCCCCACTGACCCCTCTCCTCTCCTCAACCACCTCTTCCAAGCCTTCACCACACTATTGTCTGTGTCCATGGGCTATGCATAAATGCATATAAATTCCCTGGTTAATCTCTTCTCCCCCATCCTTTCCTCCCCTCTAATATTCACCAGTCTGTTCCATGCTTCTGTGTCTCTAGATCTATTTTGTTCATCAGTTTGTTTTGTTCATTAGAGTCCACCTCTGCATGAGATCACATGATACTTATCTTTCTCTGGCTTATTTCGCTTAGCATAATACATTTGGATATTTATAATACCATTTTTGGGCCATACAAAAACATCAATTTTGAAAATTAGCCTGCTATGTTTGATCAAACATTTAATTAACTCACCTGTAATGCCTTGGCAGGGCAGACAAAATGATTTTTCGAGCCAGATGTTCCTCACCCCTGGTAGAGAGTTTGGTGTGTTGTAGACACTCAATGATGGTAGCTTTAATTTTCGCTAATCTGCTCCACGTCTTCAGCCTCAGCCATTCCCCAAATGTGCTATGTTGTTGTAATCTATTTTCTTTCCATCTTTGGAAACCTTTCCGTTATCAGTCCTTCCATGCTAAACTTCCCCCAATTTGAGATGACAACAGAAATGCATTCCCAGTGTGTGAGTTGCTTTGCACATGTGGTGACCTAGTAATCCATTTCAGATGGACTGTTTTGTTCTCAGAGCTGTTCTTGATGGACAGTGATGCCTAGTAAATGCTTACTCCTGAATAAATGCTTACACTCTTGCGTAACACACATAGAAGAATCTACTTTAATTTGTTATGCATGACTCTAAATGTTTTTGGTTTAAAAAAAATGTAAGAAAGGAGTGAGTTTATTCCTATTTTTAAAATAGTATCTTTTTAACCTCCTAAGGAAAAATTCTCCCTGGATTTCCTTCTCCCTGGCTGTTTAGTTACTTATTTACTTATTTTCAAGGTATACATTCTAACTTTCCCAAATTCCTAGATAGTAGGGGTCTTGAATTTGTTTCATTTTCTTTTTTTTTTTTTTAAAGTTGGATTAAAATGTTCCTCAAAATTGGAAAGACCAATTTATCTGATCTGTTCTCCCACTTCTGGGGACAGAGCTCAATATCCCTTGTTTTCCTGGGGGACAAATCCTGTCCCGCCTTAGCCTACCATCAAGATGTGCTGAAATAGAAGCAGAAAGCACCGTTAAGGAATTTATAAAGTTAAAGTTTGGAAGTTATGTGTTGAACTCCTTGGATCTTATTTTACCTAATTGTTGTTTTTGTTGAGAACAAACAAGGTTATTTAGGTTCTTGGGTACTTGCCATTAGGCACCTACCAGATTGATTGGTGAAAGGAGAAAAAGTTCCATCTATTTTGAGGATGGCTTTCTGGATGGATGAAAACCTGCATGAAATAATAATTGGTTTGCCGAGTGTTTCTTGTCAACATGCTTTCTTTGTTAGAGGAACAAAAATTCAGTGATTATATTGCCACCTTGATCATAGCTTATGCTTCTCTTAAAGAAAACAGTCGTTATATATATAAAAAAGAGAAGTGTGGTTCTCACTTCATCTCTTCTTTCAGCAAGCCATGCAAGAACTAACTCTCCATATTAAATCCCCGTTCACATCGGGGGTTCTGATCTTAGAGCAGTGTGAACTGAGGGCTCATGATAATGATGGGTAAAGGCTGCCCTTTCGGGTTAGGACTAGCATGGAACCCATACATTTTTGTACAGTACAGAGACTTGAGGCATTCCACCAGGGCTGTTGGCCTCCTAATTCTGCACACTCTATATGCATCCAAGTATCACTGTAATTCTTTTTCTTTCTTTCCATTCTCTCTGTTTTCTGTCTGTGTCTCTCTCTGATCCTTTTCCCCTTAAACAGATATCGACTCTTTTATGTGGGTGAAGTACTTTTTGGGTGCATTTATAGAGGACAAAAATACGTTTCTCCATGATTGATGCTTCTTTAGGAAGTCTTGGGCAGTCGGCACTCCACCTGAACGACAGCAGCAAAACCTATAGCTCGTTTGTGCAGGAGAGGCACTCACACAGGAGCCAAGCTTCTTGAAGGAAGTTCTCTCTTATTGAAGGTATTTTCCTTGACATTTAATATATTGGATAGAAAAGTGACTTCTGAGTCAGCCACAGAACCCAGCGATGTGCTGGCTTGGTTTGTTGGTCACAGATCCTTTGGAACAACATGTCAGAAAGAGAAAAAAAAATGTTTCCTCTTCTCTTGAAAAACCATATGGCAAAATTTGGCCGTTCTTCATCCTTCTCTCTTCCTCCTAGTTTTCTAATTCTGTGATTTTCATCAGAAGGGAAAAGGAAAAAATGGCATCTATGCCCCTTAATGTGTCCAATTGCCTTAAAAGTTTTTATTCTTTACAAAAAAAAACCTTGAAGGTAGGTTTGAATTGCTTGCAAATATGGCCCAGCGGTAGTTTCCAGTACTTAGGATTTTTCTGTGTACTTACACCTCTGTCCTTCACGAACAACATTAATCAATCCTCTCACTCTGTCCTCAGGAGGCAAAGCCTTTTCATTTTAAACAAAGTCATTGAGGGTAATTGAATGCTCTCCAGCAATATGTGGGTGTGAAATAGCAGTGGCTTAGTTTCACAGAGAGAAAGACAGGTTTTGAATAAAACTTTGATGTGCCTTAGCTGGGGAATAGGCCTCTGCACTCCTTCCAAACCCCACAGTTCCTCAGAGAGCGGTCTGCGGGCAAAAGAACAGCTGAAGGAGGCACCATTGTTTTTCAACAATTGGTAGTGGAGCTTTTTGGTTTTTGAAAGCAGTTTGTCCAGTCCATTTTCTCCAAGGAATGGGAAGCCTTATCAGCTTTCTTGAATCGGGGATTTCTTTCTTAGTCTGTGAAGAGAATCAGAACTAGGTAGTGAAACTGGAGACTGTCAAGGGTGGTAGGCATTTGAGTTTTCCATCTGTGCTGGGATACCTTTGGAGTCTTTGTGTTTATAAGTAGTTGGGCTCTTTATTCTGTAATTCATAGAAAGTAACCGGAGCCTGCTTCATTTAACCCAAGACACACACACCAAGGCTTGGAATCTACCAGCCTTGATAAGCTTTGTTAGTCCGAAATAAAGTCCGAAGCGAAAGGCCACAAGGGTTTGGTTGAGATCTTAGAGTAGCTATTTGGGAAACAGATTGAGGCAGAAAACTCAAATAGTGTTCCGGTGATGGGGTGAAGGCAAATAGTTACATGAATAGAATAAAGAAATTTCTATTGGTGTTAACAAGCTAAGTTACTCTTTAGCTATACATGGCTGGTTACTGATTCTAAAGAATGTTCACAATTACCAGTCCTTGTGAGAGGAGATTGGCTTTCCCATTAGCTTTGCAAACAGTTGTGGGTAAAACAATGTTGGCTTGACCCATTCCAAAGGTTATTTTGCCTATGTCAAACGTTCAAGGAATAAGACGTGCAAAACATTTCCTATGGGATGGCGGCTTTGATTCCATTTAAAAATGGTTCTATTTCTATGAAATTTCTTTTGTACAGTGAAAAAAAATTGTTTTTTTTTAATATATTTAGAAATAGCCGGCTGGACTCAGTTTAGATGGTCACAGTTTTGTTGGGAGCATCCAAAAACATAATCAGGAGCTAGTCAAACTTGTGTCTTCTTTTCTCTATGAGGCCTGATCAGGGTGTTGCCCTTGGCCATGTCAATGTCATAGACCTTCACAGCCAGCGTGATGTGGTGCTTATTGGTCTTAACATTCACAAAGAGCACAAGTGTATTATTGCTGCCTTCTACTTTTTCATGGCTGATTCGGTAGTCGGGGAATTTGATGATAGTGTAGTGGTAGAGCTTATTTTCTCTTGGGGGTGCTCTTGCGAGGATATGTGGGCTACCCTCACAGCTCCAGTGTCTTGGGTGACATCGGGAGGCGGGTGACATGGGGGTCTCCTTTTTCATGTGGTTGTGGACGCCTTTCAGGGCTGCTTTTTTTGCCCTCAAAGCCTTTGCTTTGGCGTTGGAGGGGCAGTGGCCTCTTTCTTTGCTTTCAGGGCCATCTTGGTGAAAAGCCATTTATATCACTTTTCTCAGCCTCTTTTAAAAGCATCCCTGGAGTTCTCTAGACACCTCACATTGGTTCCATTAGTAAACGGAGTTTTCTGCTAACAGAGGAGGAGAAAATTTGTTGTCTAAGAAGCATTTTTATTCTACTCAAATGAAACAAAATTGAGTCTACAAGACCATCTGTAATTTAAACTAAAAGCAAGATGGGTTGTTGGTTGAGGGCTCAGGAGGTAAATTGGACCATGAAGAATTTTGTTGGAGCTACACAATATTTTAAGTATTTGAACATACACTTCTTTAGGTGGGGCATAGAGTGTCTAGTGGACTCCAGCTCAGTTCTCTCTCTATTTTCATGAACTGTCTGACCTCTGCAGGCATTTGAAGTTGCCACCCCTGAGCCAGATATCAAGATCAACAGTTAGCCAGATGGTTTCCCAGTGAGGTTAAGGCTCCTAAACTTAGTGGCAGCATGGCACATAGATTTGCAAAAGTTGAAGGTCCTTTTTTTAAGTCATTCCTAGTAAAGAAAGATGAGTTATGCAAGACTTGAGTTAGATGCTGGGGTGAGTAAGATTGTAGGGGAGTATGTCTAATGTAATCTTCTTTTGGTTGTAAACAAGAAAATTGGATGGACCCTGGCCTAGCTTAAGAAAAAACAACAGAATTTCATAAATTTATTGAGAAAACCTCACTGAATTGGAAGAAGAGTTAACTGACCAGCATGTGAAGGAGAGAAGGAATAGGGCTGCTCTGGAAATCCCAGTGTTCTTTAACCATCTCCCTAAATTGCTACCATAACAAGACTCACCTCCCTCACCACACTCCCCGCTCAGTCTCTTAGTACACCCTGGGTCCACCAGCTCAAGCCACAAGCCATAAGTAGCCTAAGACCTGCCTCCCTGTCCTCAAAGCCATTTTTAGGGAAAGGGGAAACCTTCTCTAAGTTGCTCCATGAAGTCAAGTCCTTGACATTCCTTAATTATTCAGTATAATTATTGCACAGTTTTGCCCATAGGATTTTGTTTTTCCCATATTCTATTCCATTATTTTAACTAGTCCAGTGCAGGGATCTTGAGTGTAAGCACCTAGAAATAGAGTATAGTTTTTTTGTTTGTTTGTTTTGTTTTAAATAATACCCAAGCCTAGCATTTATGATTCTGTGTGTATGTGTATTCTTTTTATTGGTTAACTATTTCTCTGTTTCTCTGTCTGGATGTATTCTTATAGATAACCTTATTTCCAGGTGGCATTTGGCAGTAAGTTGGCAGCTTGTCTATACTTCTGATATTTGTATTGAGGTGGGTATACTATATGCATACAAGATCTATGTAGATGCAGTGTTTTGTTGTTGGCTTAGGAAAAGTTATTTATGAGGACTTTAAATAGAGAAAGTAAATATAATCAGTATGCAGCCCATGATCCCAATTAGAATTCTCAAACCAAAGTTAGAATCTTACCTTTTTTGGATCCCCCCCTCCTCCTGCCCCCACTCCCCCTAAATGTGGGAAGGTACTTCACACACACACACAGAGTTGAAAACGTCTCCGGAGCATCTGAATATTTAGAGCCATGTTTGCAACTTGCTAGTTTTGGGTTCTTTAAGTCTGGTTACTTCTGTATCTGGACTCTGGGTTGCAAGGGACAGGACCCAACTGACATAGTAAAAATAGTAAAAAACAGGGATTCATGGGAAGGGTCCTGGGGTAGAACTGAAGGAAGAGCTGTGGAAACCAGGAAGGCTCTTGGAACTTACGGACTGCCATGAGCATTGGAGACCTTAGCTGTCCGTAGTACCCATTACCACAGTTGAAGTGGCTGTTTATTGTTCTTTTTTGTCACACCTTTGAATTTCCTTCTTGTGTTGAGGAATTCTCCCCCTTCCTAAGAAAAAAGCCAAAAAACTACGTTTTCCCAACTTTTCCTTGCGCCCAGTGCACTTTAGGCCTCACCATTCGGGAACACCTACGTGAGAGTTTGGATGGTACCTGAGAAGTCTGAGTGGTGCAAGGACCACGGAGTAGCATGGTGGCCGAGAGTCCAGCAGAAGCACCCAGCAGGGGACGGTGCAGTCTATACCGGCCCGTAGAGTGGTATTTCTGCCCTTTAAGATTCTATAAGTGAATAAATCTTCCGTCAATTTATTTTCTACTTAACTTAGCCAGAGTGGTTTCTATTGTTCACAGCTAAGAACTTTGACAGATCGGTAAATTAGAACCGACAGTTCCGAAGGTTACAGCTGTAACTTTCTCTCTTCAATTTTGCTGGGCCTGTTTGATTCAGATTTGGGGACATGATGATTTGCGTCCACAAGTGAACTATGGGGTAAGGGACCTGACAAGATAATAACATTTAGCATTAGATACTAAATTTCCCAAATCTGCTAACTTATCACTAGAAACACAAGCCCTTTTTCATGGTGCCATTTGGGTGGGGTATAGGGCCGAGGGAGAGAGGGGGGAGGGGCAGTTTCTGCTGCGATCACAAACAACCGTCAAATCTCAGGGCTCACGGTAACAAAGATGTAGTTCTTGCTCCTGCTGTGTATCCATTGCCAGTTGGCGAGGGTGGGGTGCTGCTGCTCTGTGCTGTCATGGTCCTCTCTCCGGACCCCAGGCCTGCAGTACAGCCACCAGCCGGAATATTGCCCGCCACCTCCACAGAGGGGTAAGTGCCCTGGGGTTCTCCAGTGGCTTTAGGAAGTGCCTGGCTGGAAGCCACACACAGCACTCCTGCTCACAATCCAGAGGCCTCGGCTGGTTGCTGGGCCCCACCCAGGGCAAGAGGGCGGAAGTCAGAGAGCTGGAAACATGTGCTGAGCAGAGCTTACGGCCACCCCAGTACCCTTCGATCGTCCATTCCTAAATGGACATCATCTCGGTGAAATTTCAGGCTGGCCATCTTGAATGCCTCGCTAAATAGGCTCATTCGGCAGTATTAAGTAAAGCGTGGGAAGCTCTTCTAGGGGGCTTGGATCTGAACTGAAGCAAACAACTGAATTCAGCAGAACAGTGAACCTCTGTTTACATCTTATAAACAGTGCTGTGGTGTGTCCTGGAGTTTGTTAAATACAATGATTCCTGTTGACATTATTTATGTTGGATTTTTTTTTGCAGAGCGGTGATGGGATGATAATCTGCAGGCCTTTTTTTTTTCTCTCTCTCCTCCAGAAAATAAGCAAATTATTAGAGTAAATAAAGTCATGAGTGTAAATGAGCTGAAGGCCTCTGGTGAGATGAATCAAGCTCCATGTGTAAGTCCATCTTCCTGGTGATCACTTATTCAAATCGAGTTGGAGCAAGTTGAAAGACTTTCAAATGTGTATTCAGAATTTGGCGACAAATCAGAGGCAATATTCTTATTTGCTGTTGTGCCCGATGTGACAGTGCATCTTTTTAGTTTGTTTTTGTCTGTTTTGAGTAAGATGGTGTCATATTTTCACACTCGAGGAGTTAAAATTCGGTTCCCCAGTTACTAGATGTGGACAAGTGGCATGCCCTGTCTGAATTTCAGTTTATTCCTCTAAAAAAGCAGAATGTAGTATGTAACTCACAGCGCTATTGTGAAGATTAAACAGCAGTATGTAGGTGAAAGCACCTGGCCTGTGGGATAGCTCAGTAAGTGAAGATGATCTCTGTTCAACCCTTTGTTGCTGGAAGGATGTGGGCTCCTCGGCATAAGAAAGATACAGAAGTGGCCTGGCCACAGTGGCTCGGTTGGTTGAGCGTCATACTGTGCACCGAAAGGTTGCAGGCTCAAGTCCTGATCAGGGCACATGCTTGGACTGTGGGTTTGATCCCTGGTAGGGGCACATACAGAATGCAACTGATAGATGTTTCCCGTTTATTCTCTTTCTTACCCTCCCTCTCTCTAATAATAATAAAGACAGAAACTGGCTTAGAAAAAAATACAGATATATTTATCTGTGAAGTATAAAGCCCAATATTCATTGGAATTTTTAGTATTTTATTATTCTTGAAATTTAAAGCATATGTAGTATGCTTAGCAATCAGAGGAGCTAGAAGATATATTTTTAAAATCTTAAATAAAAGCCAGCAGTAGCTAGTAAATTTTTGTTAGCATTTTTATTGTAAATTTATTCCCCATATAAGTAATTTATCATAAAATGGTTGAGGCTTAGCTTTCTCAATCAGTTTGTGTCTTCTTTCCCCTCAAAACTAATTACAAATTCCTTTTTACAACATGTTAAATAATTTTTGCCTGTGTCAAGGTTGGCTGTATAAATGTGTTTCTTCACTTTCATAATATAACCTTCACTCAAAAGAATGTTTACAAATCTCATTAACTGTACTACTTACTACAGCTCTGCTAATTCTTTAGATCAGAGAGCCCAGTGGAGTAATATTGCTAAACTGTTATTCTGGCGCAGAATAACATTTTAGTCAATTAAGTGCATATAATTATACTTGGAACTTTATATGCATTAAAGACAAACTCAATTTAACCAACACAATTAACAAGATCTAAGTGCTGACCCTGCACATGGTATTATGGGGAATATAAGGCCTTCAAGAAGTGTACAAGTTATAAGTGAGGTAGGAGGGGACCACCGTGCTAAGGGAGCTGCATATATTCTTTTATTTAATCCTCACAACAAATCTGCAAGGTAGGAAGTGTCTTCATTTTGCAGACGGGGAAGCCAAGGCCCTGGGACATTAATACATTTGGGCAAGAAAGACATAGCATGGGCTGAAGGTTCAAACTCAAAATCGATGACTTTTTCAAATTGCCCACCAAGAGAGGCAGCTAATAACCAATTCTCACACAAAGTAGACTATTTGCCAGATATTTACCAGCTTAAAATCTTCTTGTAAACAAAAGACACCACAAAGTTAAAAGACAAGCCATAGGCTGGGAGAGAATAATTGCAGTGGATATCACCAATAAAGGATTAATATCCTAAATTTTAAAAGAACATCAACAAAACGGTTAGAAAAAGACAAAAGAAAAACAAGCAGGGAATTAACCAGGGACTAATAGAAGAGGAAACCTGGAAGACTATTTTTCTATCCATCTACGGAAAAGAGAGAGTATGAACTCACAGAGAGATGATACATCCTGCCCATGAGCAGGAGAAGCAAATGAAAACACAATGGGATTCTATCCCCACCCCCCCCCCCCACACCATCTCTCTCTTAGACACACACACACACACACACACACACACACACACCCATAATATTGGGGGAAAAATGCAAAATGTCTGCTAAAACAAGGATTAATAAGAATGTCGAGAAAAAGGAACTCTTATGAAATTGTCTCATCCAACAGCTCCTTACCCAGTGACTCTCCTAGTATTTTCTTTTATGGCATTCCCACTCTGATATTTTATATTTTTTAAATTCTTATTTGCAGTCTTGTCCCCTTTGAAGATAGGAAGCTCATCTGCCCTGCTCCCCATTAAATCCCCAATGCCTGTGATAGTACCAGCACATAGTAGGTGCTTAGTAAGTATTGGCTGAAAGAATGGTTATTTTAATCAGTGAAGTACTAGTGTTTGAGAAACATCTGAGTCTTTTAAAATCTATTCCAAAGTCACCTTTGGGTCTCTAATTTCTGAATGAGGGTATGATTACACTACAGATTCTTGGAACACAGCACCTAGCATTGACTTTGCTTCAGACAGTGGTGACTATACCAGAGATCTGGAGCCATATGTGGCTTGTACCTATTTTTATACAGCTCATGAGCTAAGAATAGATTCTATGGATGAACATTTGCAATTGACTTGATGTTAGGAAACACTAACTTTGAACCCCAATGAAACGAAATACTCTCCAGGAAGAATATTTCCACTCTCCTTATTAGATCTGTATCACAAAAAATGTGTGCAATTATTTTGAATTTCATCAATAAAAATGTGGAAACTTGTCCTCTCTCTGGTTATATAAATGTCTGTTTAATATCCTTGATTTTGCTTCTTGGCTCACAGAGTCTAACATATTTACTCTCTGACTCTAGCTGAAAATATTTTCCAACCCCTGCTGTGGAAGTGGCCTCAGAGCCACGCAACTGGGACTGTTTGAGGTGAAGGTGACCACCGATCACTGACCTGCAGTGAACCCAATCAAATCCATGAGATACTTGGGCTAGAGTTTTCCCATCTGCTGCCTGAGAAGAATGGTCCTAGATTTCCTACAGGGACACTGAGAAAATGTTCGGATAGTCTCTTACCCTTCGTGGGGATGTCATCATAGAGCCTTCAGGTTCTTTGTTAGGAGGCCATTTCCATGTAGGAGATTAAAGTGGTTTAAATCTTGGTGTTTACTTCCTTCTGTCTGTTACCCACCTTTTCTAAAACAAGTATGGGCTGGTTGTGCAGATTGACTCCATCTTTTCCAGCTTCTGGAGTCAGCCTTTCCCTGAACATGTTAAAATGGCATGAGCCATGTGCTGGGAGAGACCTAGTACTTTTCTTCCCCTCCAGGGTCCTGTAATGTTGGGGGCTTACATTTCCTGGTCACTGTCTCTGAATTCCTGCTCCTAGCCCAGTGTTTCACCTCTGCTTCACCTCACTGCTTCCTCCTCCTGCTCCACACTTACCACTTCTTTTATCCCCCAGAGTGATGCCAACACAGGCATTCCTGAAGGTTTCAGAGTCATAGAGGGAGTTCAAAACAGAAACCAACTGAAAACTGAACTTGAAGTCTTTTTGGCCATTGGTGATTTCTTTCTTCCTAGATTGTACCATTGACCCTGTCTTCTCTTATCTACACATCAGTCCCTTTCTTTCCATTTTCAAACCTTCAATTTCCTGCTGCCCAACCTACTCTCTCGAGCTCCCAGCAAACAAATTCCAAATACATGTTATTTCCTTCCTCAGGCAGTTGAGCTTCCTGTGTGTTCCCTTCTCCTACTGGTCTGGCTTAGAGATGGATTATACCACTCTGGTAGGAAGGCACAATTGGCTGCTATCAGTGTTTGTTTTAAAAAATCATGTTTCTCCCATCCTCTGGACTGTTAGACAATTCACAGAACGTGCTCACCCCAGTGCCTTGGATATGGAAAGCATTCATTTTATGTTAATTGTTTTTATTATTAGGATTGCTCCAACTTAGATCCCCTCATTCTAGCTATGGCTATTGCAGTTTTATAATATAGGGGAAATAGATTATTAGAGGTGTTTTGGGAGCAGCAATATATTGCTTCATGCAGAACCCTTTTTTCCTTTCATACATGTCTTCATTTACTCCTTTGGCTTTTGGGGTTGCTGGTGAACTATATTTCCATCTGTCATGGAAATGAGTTCACACAAAGTATGTGAACATGGACATTAGGTTCAAGAGTGCCTGGGAATGACCCAGCAATAGCACTCCTAGGGATATACCCAAGAGAATTGAACACACAAGTTCATATAAAACTTGTACAGAAATGGTCATAGCAGCAGCATTATTCATGATAGCCAGAAGTTGGAAGCAACCCACACATCCATCAACTGATGAATGGATACACAAAATGTGGTATATCCATATGATGGAATACTATTCAGCCATAAAAAGGAATGAAGTCCTGATGCATGCTACACCATAGATGAACCTTGAAAATATGCGAAGTGAAAGAGAACCATCCCAAAGCCCAAATATTGCATCACTCAATTTTAATAAAATATCCGGGGGCCAGGGAGAGGGAGGTGATAAGGAGTAAATGCTATTGGGAATGGGGTTTCTTTTTGAGATGATGAAAATATTGTGGAATTAGTAGTGTCGGTTGCATAATATGTGTATACACTGTACTAGAGGCCTGGTGCATGAAATTTGTGCACAGGGAGGATGTGTCCCTCAGCCCAGCCTTGAGGGATGTCTGACCAGTCTTTTAGGCCTGATCCCACTGGGGTTGGGCCTAAATGGGCAATTGGACCAGGATTGCTGGCTCCCAACTGCTCCCTGCCTCTGCCTGATTGCCCCTAACTGCTTCTGCCTGCCAACCTGATCACCCCCTAGCCACTCCACTGCCAGCCTGATCGACGCCTAACTGCTCCCTGGCTGGTCCGATTGTCCCTAACTGTCCTCCTCTGTTGGCCTGGTTACCGCTAACTGCCCTCCCCCAGCCAGCAATCTTGTGGCAGCCATCTTGTGTCTTGGAATGATGGTCAGTTTGCATCTTGCTCTTTTATTAGTTAGGAGATTAAAAGCCACTCAATTGTTTGAAGTGGTAAATTTTATTGTACGTGAATTATATCCCAGTTAAACAATTTTCGGATGTCCACAGAGTGAATGACAGTTGGGAAAGCACATGCTTTTCTCTGTTCAGATACAGATGAACTGTGAGCGAGCCCTGGGACTCCAGCCTGGTGGTGCTCCCGATGAACGTGCTCAGCAGAAACGTCGAGTCCACATGCTTGCTTCTCTAGGAGGCACCTGGGTGGGCCCCTCAGGAGAGGTCCACCTGGTGAACTTCATGCTCCCTCTCCCAACAGCTTCTCAGGCCTGGCAGAGGCACCGTGGAGCCAGACACACACAGCCCTGCGGTAGGAACCCAGGAGCTTGCTGTTACTACCAAAGGGAGAACCTCAAGTTGCCATCCTTGTGAGCTTGCTGGCCTCCTAGTGCATCAGCATTTTGCACAAAACACTGACACAGAGCACCAGGGATTTGTCAAAAGATGTGGCTGTGCACCTGTCATCCTATGGCATCTTTTATACGAGTGAGTTTTTCTTCTGCGTAGACTTCAGCTCCCTTGGTTGTTCTTCTTTTTTATACACACACACACACACACACACACACACACACACACTTTTTAGTGATTTTTCACAGAGAGGAAGGGAGAGAGATAGAGAGTTAGAAACATCAATGAGAGAGAAACATCAATCAGCTGCCTCCTGCACACACCCGCACTGGGGATGTGCCCGCAACCAAGGTACGTGCCCTTGACCAGAATCGAACCTGGGACCCTTCAGTCTTCAGGCAGACGCTCTATCCACTGAGCCAAACCGGTTTTGGCTGGTTCTTCTTTCTTGCCTTTATTCTTACCCACATTTAGGAAGGCGATTGTGTTAAAGGGAACAGTAATTATATCAATCTTTTTGCTTTTACACAACTCTTCCCAGCTTACAAAGATTTGCTCTGTTGTTATCCCAAGTGGTTCTCATAATAGCTTTATGAGTGTGGTGGTGTTTTGTTTTTTTTCCATTTCACCAGGGGAGGAAATCTGTTAAATAACTGGTTCAAGGTAAATAGAGATTGTAACCCATTCGCTGAGGTCAGAGTTAATATTTTTTTCTTTTTTATATTTTGGCTATCTCCATGCTGAAATTTGGATCTCAGAAAAATATGTTGATTACTCTAGATTTTAGGTTTGCTATTAAGGCATTTTAGGTATTTTTCTAAGTCAACCAATATATCTTACAGATTAATTTTTAGCTATTTTGTCAGGTTGGAATTTCAAACATGACTTACTTTGCTTAAGAACAAATTGGATCTGATTATATAATTATGATAAGGAATGTTCTTTTGAATAGTGAATATGCATTTTGTACAGAAATAAAAAAAAATGGCTTAGTTAGCTAATGTTCACTTAGAGGCCATCAGCCTCAATCAGGAGCAGGCAGCCACATCAGTTTTGAAGCCGAAATGCTTGCATTTACTTGGGTGCCCTGGATACAGAGAATTGTTTTGGAAAATCTGAGTGCTGGGCCTTCCTCCTGGACAAGGCATATTCGTATTTATAAAACCAAATCAGTAGCACAGATTGGAGCCCCCGTAACACAACCTTGTATCTTTCATTGTGATGGTGATGTGTTGGGACAGAAACAGAAAAAAAACACATATATTGACATATAATTTTTTTTTTAAATGGGCAAGCTGGGATGCCGGTAATTAAAATAAAGGCACAGATGTTTGGTCAAGTCATTAGTGTAATAGGAAAAGCAGATTAAAAGTACTTTTAAGGTTTACCAAAAAAATATATATATATTTTTTTTACATAACAAAACCATATAGGAATGGGATAAGTGGAGTAAGAGAAATCGAAAATTTAATTTTCTCTTTTATCTGAGGAGTTCTGAGATGATAGCTATTTCGAAACCAAACTTTTTCAATTTAAAAATAGAAGCAGAGAAATAGGAACAGATTGGAGTTTAGGAGAAAAAAAAGACAGTGAGAAAGAGAAGTACAACCGGAGGGCTCTGTGGAGGGAGTGCGGGTGCTAGGCTTCGCAGTTCCTCTGGGCTGCAGACAACCGGGGCAGTGAGGACTCGAATTCACTTCAGAGCAGTGATCCTTCACGTATTTTAATTTAACTACAGCTGGTGTGGTGGCGGCAGAAGTGCACAGGTGGAGAACACGGTGTGAGCCAGTTAATCTGCCCCGGGGGCTTTGTAGAGTCAGGTTGAGTGCTTCTACTGCAGTTCCTATTGAAGAAATAAAAAGTGTGGCTTAGAGTATGGTGGAGTTACTTAATTTTATGTGTAAAATAAATTCCTGCAAGGAGAAATGCACGGACTCACTGTGCAGATTGAGTGATTAGAACTGGGTCAGAGCAGCTGTGGTCAGAAGGTCGATGCCTGCAAGGCTTTATGGGATCAGCTCTCCATGGAAAACATTGTTCGCACCTTTACCTGAACAGTTAGTTTTTCTTCATTTGACAAATAAAATTTACATGAACAAACATTTATACCTTCAAGGTTACATGCCACCAGTCTTTGGAATTACGAAAACAAACATTCAGTTTACAGAAAAGCTCTGTGCTCTTTTCACAAATAGATTTGGGTAAACCTAACTTCACAATTTCAAGGTATGGAATATACTAGTGTACAGATTTAGCTTACATTTTCTAATTGCTAGAACAAATGTTAATTTTTAATGAAATGTTTGAAATTTTTAACAGTGCTTTCTTAGAGTCTCTTCAGGGCTCCTCCAATTGCTTGTCAACTCTGGTTTTATTTTTATTATTTTAATTTGAACAAAGCTGGATCAAAGACATTTAGAGTTTATAATAATTTATTCCCACCTAAATAAATAAAGAGTATTTATATTTAGCTAGATTAAAGTATTACTAAAAAGGGCAGCTAGTGAATTTCCCTACTTCCTTCCAGACTAATAAAAAAATTGTCCTCAATTCCAAGAATTATATCATGTTCTTTCCTCTCTGGCATTTAAATCAATATAAAAATGTCTCTTGGAGTCATTTCTGTGCAGGACTTTAAAACAAGTAGAACACATGGTATCCTCACAAGGCTTGTAGTTTGATGAGAGAAACAAGATTGACACACTTGAAACAGATTTTACCAAACATTTGCTTAAGTATAAAATGAGAAGTACAAGCAATAATTGTGAAGCACCTGCTTTGCATAGTTTATTTTGCGCATCGTAGAGGCTTGAGTGGGATATTTGGGAGAAGTATGTGGGACTAGAACTGCATTCTGAATAAAGCGTGGAATTTGAACTGATTAGTGGATAAGATAATTCTGGATGGGAGGAAAAAATCCTGGCACAGTATGTTAGGGGCAGGATGCATTAGGAAGCCGCTCAGAGCAGGGTTTGTTTTGTAATCAGAGTGTCCTGTAGTCTTTACCTGAGCATTTCTCACTTCTCTGAGTCTTATCTTGGCACTGAATTGTCTTGGTTATAACTCTTTTCTTTCCCTAATAGAGAATCTCCATAACCAGTGGTCTGTACTATCTACCATTCAGTCTCTGGTGGTATGGCATTGGGAAGGTTCTTTTTGGGATGTGCTCATAGATTATGATAACCATCTTTTACCCAGTGCCTTTGAGGTACCCATATCAGTCAAGATAGGCTGGGTTATGCTGCAGTGACACATATCCTCAACATTTCAGTGGCTTCAATAGCAAATCTTTCTATCTTCGTAATGCTACATCCAGTGGGGGTTAGGAGTGGGTGAAGACAGCTTCTTGCTGTCATTCAAGGACTAAGGCTGACCTTGTGTCTACTGAGACATACCATTGCCACTTATCAGAAAGGCCTGAATCCTTTCCCTGGTCACATTCTAACCCTCCTTTTAAGCTAATCGAAGTGTCATCATCCATGAGATTTTCAGAGCCACCGGTGAACACTTCAGTATGTTCTCTATCATATTTACAAAGAAGTTCGTAAATGTATCAGTGCAAGACAGCTATTGTGGTTTTTACCGGGGAATCCCTTCTGAAGTTGCTACTGGGCATGTAGTGTCTATATTAACAGGAAAATTATGTATGGGGAGATAAAACTTCGAGGCCTGGGTTTTTATCTCCCCAGACACCATTTGGGACTAACAGCCTAGAGGTCTGCGTCTGAGCTACATCCCTGCATCCTCCCTCCTGTGTGAGTTTGGTAGGTCATTTCAAACTCTGAGCTCATTTTCTTCAATTCTAATATAAAGAAGCTGGCAGATTACCCGTAAGTTTTCTTTGAATACAGTGATTCTCTACAGGAGCGGTTCTCAACCTGTGGGTCGCGACCCCTTTGGGGGGTCGAACGACCCTTTCACAGGGGTCGCTTAAGACCATCACAAAATGCAGATATTTACATCACGATGCATAACAGTAGCAAAATTTCATGGTTGGGGGTCACCACCACAAGAGGAATTGTATGCAAGGGTTGCGGCCTTGGGAAGGTTGAGAACCACTGCTCTACAGGTACAAAATAAGTACATTTAAAGCTAGAAATAGTTTGGCTTCTGGGTACTACTGCCTGTTGGCTTTTTCAGTCCTCCCAGGTGGGAGGAAGGAAGTTTGTTCTTCTTTCAGGCAGTGAATGTTAGTCTCTCTTCCCCCTACAATTGGAAATGTGGTCAAAATCTTTATCAGCTTGGATCTACTATGTTTATTTGCGCTATTTGTCCCCTTTAACTTGGTTATTTCCTGTCTAAAATGAGAAGAAGAAGACAGGGCCAGGTCAGCTGCTACTTTGGCAGCTTCACTTCTAACTTTGGCATTTGCCACTCTTTCGCTCATGAAAGAGAGTCACAGAGCAGTAAACCCAATAATAACCCTCCTCCAGAAAGGTCTGCTGCTTTCAGCAATTCTTCATGTTCCTGAAAAGGGCCACTGAGTGATAAAGAGAGTAGATCTTTACTTCCATTTAGGTTGGAGGCTTAAGTGCTTTTGGTTCCAGAGCTGTCTGGCCAGCTCTCTGCCTTATTTCACACTGCTGGCAGCTTCCCACAGATGAAAAAGAAACGTTTATTGGGCCGCTTCTACTTGTCAGGCACTGTAACTCACAGTGCATTCAGGCAGAAAATGTTCTATAAATACAGAATCATGGGTGGAATGTCCTAGAACCAGAGTCTTATCTCTAATTGCCAGTAGGATTCACTTAGGCAACCAAATACTCTATCACAATCCGAAGGACCAGAGGGTAGTGATAGAGACAGTTTAAAATATGGACAATATGAAAATGACAAAAAGTTCATTAATAATGAATATATACTTAAAACCGAGAAATAAATACAAGCATGCATATATAAATATATATAATTGTATGCGACCATTTTTAGAACTGAATATTTTCCCTGTAAAACTGCTCAGCAACACTGAGCTTTATACCCTTGACAAGCTTTCTGCTGGACATTGTGCCACAGATGCTCATTAAAGGCTCTAAGGCTGAGAGGCCCCTTAAGGGGAACTGTGACCAGCAGCCTCAGGGTCATAGTGAGAGAATCCTTGGGGAGACTTACGTTTTGGCATAAAATTCTAGAGAATAAATCTAGAGCTGAGTGTTTATTCCTCCCTATCCTTTGTTTCTCTCTCTTTTTTATTTAATCCTTCCTAAAAGTTATCAGAACCTGCTTGAGCTATAGTACATTTGATTAGATTTCTGGTCCCTTGCCTCCCAGCCTACACTCTGCAATGACGAAGAGATGGCAGGTGGATGAGGAGAGGATTCAGATGCTGCTCTGGATTTGGGTTTCAGCATGAGCACTGTCTGCTGCCAAAGACATTTATTTAGCAGATGGACTTGGGGAGGTGGGACCTGCCCTTAACAGGGAAGGAACCTTGAGGTAAGAGGCCCCCTGTGGGTTGGGCTGGCTCTGCCCTTTCCTACCCAACCATTTTGACTCTGGCCCACTAGCAGGTCAGTCAGAAGATTAATACTCAGCTTTTTTGTTGTTGTTATTATCTTTAGTTTTCAGCAGTTTTATTATCACATTTATAGGCATGGATTTATTTGAATTTTTCTGTTTGGGATTTGCTCAGATTCTTACATCTTTAGGCTTATGTCTTTTGTCAAATTTGGGAATCTTTTAGCCATTATATGTTTCAGTGTGTGTTTTTTTTTCTGTCCTGATTTTTTTTTTTCTTTCTCCTCTAGGATTCTGATGACTGCATATTAGAGACACTGAGACTCTTAATTCCCTCCCCCCCCCCAAATAATTTTTTCTCTCTGTTGTTCAGATTGGATACTTTCTATTGACCTGTCTTCATGTTTACTGACTCTTTCGTGTTATATCTATTTGGATATTGAGTCCACCCACTGAGATTTTTATTCTGGTTATTGTATTTTTTTAGTTCTAAAAGTTTCATTTGGCTTTTATACCTCCTATTTCTTTGATGAGACTTCCTGTCTTTCTATTGGTTTTAAGAGTGGATGCTCTTTCTTCTTGGAGTATTTTCAAATTTGTTGCTTTTAAGTTTTTCAGATAATTCCAACATCTGTGTCATGTCTGTAATGGTATCTGTTGATTGTCTTTTCCCCACAACTAATTGGGATTTTCCTGATTCTTCATCTTGGGTTTCATTCTGAATACTTTTGGATTATATCCTGGACATTTTAAATATTATATTATGGGATTCTGAGTTGTGTTTCCATACTATAGATAAAGTTGATATATGTGTTTTAATAGGCATATTGACCTGGTTCAGTTCATGCCTCAAGTTCCAGCCAGCTTCTATGGATTGTTCTATCAGTATCGGTCTTTTTGCAATCTTTTGCAACTTCGTCCCACATTCATACCACCCAGTGATTGGTCTGGCACCTGGGTAAAGGTCTGTCTTAGCTCGGTTCTCAAAGCCTTTGAAATATTACTGAGGATCATATTATTGAACTTCAGAAATCACATTATGGGGTTGCTTTCTGTCTCTGCAATTTTCTCAGTATTATCTGGTACCCTGCATTTTCTGAACCCTTGGCTAGAAAGATTGGGCTTTAGTTTCCCCATGCTTTGCCACACACTTCCCTTGTCTGTGCCCAAGTTCAAGGCCAAGCTTTGGGAGAAAAGGGGCAGAAAACACTCATGGGGATTCACCTTGCCCACTTGAGCTTCAAATTAGAGAGGAAATTTCCCTTTCCTCAGAGTTTTAGGTACCCGTGGCTGCTGTTGTGACTTCCATGACCATAATGGTATTGTTTAGGAGTTGGGATGAAAGCATGAAGAAAGAGAAAAAGAAAGGAGAGGAAAAGAAGGGGGGCGGATTTCCCCCACTCTCTTAGCATTAGAAGACCCCTTCCCTCCTGGAGCCTGAACAAGAGGGCTACTGCAGGAGCTCACAGTCTGTGCCAATGCCCATGTCCTTGTGAGTCTGCCTTGTGTAGGGGGCAGGAGGTAGAAGACCATAAGAAAAAGGCAGTGGCGATTTCACTGCCACTTGAGTGGTATTCTGAATCTAGTCTTTCCCCCAGTCTGCCTGCTAGTATTTACTTTTCAGATTCCTCAAATAATTGCTTCGTGTATTCTGTCCAGGTTTTATTGCTACATTCTGTGGGAGACCCAGGCTGGGGTGTGCTTACCCATCCTACCCAGAGTTGAAACTGAGATCTTTTATGTGTTAAATGAAATTTCTGGATGGGGAACATGAAGTTTAAACAAAACATGTAACTGTCCCTTCCTCAGAGCCGGCTGACTCTGAGGAAAAGACTAATTGTATGCGAATGTCTAGGGGAAGGCATGTGAGCTACCACCCCAGAGACGGTCTGAGTCCCAGTCCCACTTCAACAAAGACCTAAAAACCATGATGATCTAAGGGTCTTCCAGAAAGGTAGTGGCTGATGCTCACAAACCCTCAGCTGTGGCCGGATTCATGTTCTATCCAGGCACGATTTTATGCTTCCTCCTCCCCTAACAACTGGCACAAATTCCCTTTTTTTTTCTAGAAAGGAATAAACAATTTTTTTCAATCATTGTTTCCTACCCACTAACAGATGCCTTTAATTATCACAAAATTGAAACGAAATTTCAAAATAAATATATTTTGCTTGTTTTGAGATTGTTCCTCCAAGAAGCTTAGGCATCCCCAACACCAACACATCAACAACACACGCTCAGAGTATTGTTTAGTTTGAGTCAAGAACTCACAATCTTATTCTTTCCTATGGGCACAACCATATTTAGAGGATCAGTCGTTAGCTGTCTCTCCCAACAGAAATTACTGGTTCTCAACCTTTTCAGGAGCTTACTAAATGTAGGAATGTGCAGTTGCGAATATTAAAACTTTATAAAAATATCACACTCTACCAATTATCCATCACAATAAAGAAACTGATCATTTTTCAATCACTCATCATACTGTTTCATCCCTGAAGAACTGTGGTATTGAAAACTCAGAGGAACAGATCTTTAGAAGCCTTCTTTGGCCTATTTTATATTTGTTTTTACTAAAAAAGGAAAAAGACGCTTGTACGAAATTTGCTTGTATAACTGCTGGTCATACTGTTCTCAGTTTGACAGTTTCTGTGTGGGCTATGTGAGGTCATTCAAGGGTGTGCAGGAAACTGAAGAAGAAATCTGTTACTCCAAATTTTAAGACAAAGCAATCTTTTGCAGAAGGCAGAATCAAAAGCTCTCTTTTCTAGTTCATGGGTGGGTGTGCTTTTTGTTCTATGATTTTTTAATGCAACCAGTTTTGTTTGGGAGTTTATAGTTTTGAATTAATATATTTCTAATAGAGGCATGAGCCCTCTTGCAATCCAGGATCCATTGGGGGATGTTGGAGAGCTGGTTTTGGCCTGATCCCTGCAGGCCAGGCTGAGGGACCTCACTGGTGCACGAATCCGTGCATGAATGATCAGGGCCAGAAAGGGACCACAGGAGGGCTCCAGGGCGTATCCCGTCCATCTCACCCAGTCCCAATCAGCCTGACCCCAGCAGCAAGCTAACCTACTGGTCAGAGCATCTGTCCCCTGTGAGTCAGTGAGCATCAGAGCAACTGGTTGAACGGTCAAAGAGTCGGATACTTAGCATATTAGGCTTTTATTATGTAGAATTATGTGCATAAATACAGGCTGGGAGGCAAAAGAATATTTTAAAAGATTGCTTTCTTTTTCATGTTGTCTTTTAATAGTAAATTCTTGGAATTCAATTTTCTTTGGTTTCAAAGAATTTTCTTTTTTTGAGAAACACATTTAATAGTGATACCATAAATTAAAAATATAGCTGAGAGCCTCATGGTTATACTTCTTGCATTCTTTTTAAGCCAAGTCCATTATCTCTATGCACTGGCTTGGACTGATTCAGTGATCACTTTTTATCCTTTGTGAAACAGAATCTCAGATGTCTGCAAGATAGCCCCATACAACACCCATTAGTAGTGTGTAGAACCTTTTGCTGTCCTTAATTTTTGGAAAACTTTTTATGTAATCCAAACATTTGCCCCTCATTAGAAGAAGCCAACTCACTTTTCTATTTTTTCTCCATTTTTAAATTAATGTGTTACATGTGTACATATGTCTCCATTGCCCCCCGCCACCCCACTCCCAGACATGCCCTCACCCCCCAATGTTTTGTGTCCATTGGTTATGCTTATATACATGCATACAAGTCCTTCGGTTGATCTCTTATCTACCCCACCTCTCCCTAACCTGTAATTTGACAGTCTGTAATTTGATAGTCTGTTTGATGCTTTACTGCCTCTGCATCTATCTTTTTGTTCATCAGCCGACTTACTTTTCAATGAATGTTTCCTGGAGAAAGTGACAGCTAAAACCTTCACAAACAAAGGGTGGGAGGAGTGTTCCCTTTCTTCAGAAATCTGGGACCCAGTCTTCTTTGAGACGCTGGTTCATGCTGGGAGAAAGGCTCCCTTGTATGAGTGGTATAGAGGGCAGGATCAGGGACTGCAAATGAGTCCATCTCTGCAGGGGCTCATGAAAACCGTGGCTTCTGTGTGGTAACTCATTGTATATGCTGCATTTGACATTTGAGCTCAGGCCTGCTAGGGACAGACAGACCAGCCCCAAATGACAGTACCTTTAGCCACCTTGTGCTTAAGCTGCTCCTTTACCATCTGAAGAAGAAGTAGAGGCACAGAAAGGACTGCAAATCCATGTTCCTACCTTTCAGGAGTGATGGGAGTAGCATTGTTCTGGCCATTTGGTATTTGGAGCACATGGACAATAGTGGACCCTGGAGTTTAGAAAATTATTTGGGATAAAATTGTTAATAGCGGAGTTAGAGTATTGGACCTCAGTTCTTGAGTGTGGCTAAGGAAGAATTCAAAGCCAAGAACTCTAACATAAGAAATATATGTAGGAAGTCACAGAGATAGAAGAAGTGAGCCAGGGAGGCTACATGAACTCAGGAAAGAAGTTACAGAGGTAAAAGAAGGGCCCTTGGAGCTTAGGAAAAAGAAAGCAGAGATAAGGCCCCTGAGGGAAGAAGATGGGGGAAGGTAGGGGTGTGCTCCATAGTACTATTCCCCTGAAGAAGAAAAGAAGTATGGACATGCTTGAGAGACAGGGAGAGAGGAGGGAGAGGGAAAGTGGGAGAGAGGGAAGGGAAGAAGAGAAGGGAGAGAGAAGAGAGAACACACTTTATCTTGAGAAAGTTGATCTTCCAAAGGTAGGGATTTTAGGGGAGATCTTCTGAAGGGAGGATCTCAATAGAATATTCATCACATTTCCATGTGTGACCCTTCACAGTTGTGGTTTTTACTGATTGGTTGGTGCTAGGGGAGGAGTCATTAGTCATTACATCGGGTTTTGATATCAGCCATGGCATCCCTTTATCTGCTTTTGCTTTTTTTTTTTTTTTGAACCTGAAACACAAAGTCTAGATATTATCTCTAATTTGACCAAAACTCTGTTTCAAGGGGCACTTGGGAGTAGACCCAAGGCTTTGTTCCTAAGATTATTTGATGCTGACCAGAACCTTATTGTCCTAAGGGCTTAATGCTTAAGGAAGTAGTTGTGCAAGGTTTTATATGGGAGTCTTATGAGACTAATCTCTAGTCCCCTTGTTTCTCCTGTAAAGGGGTCTGTCTAAACAGAATGACTAGCAATATGAAAGGTCAGGGGGTCTACACCACGTGACTAGCTAGGGGAGGAAAGGTTATATCCTGTGATTACGTTCCTAGACTGTTAATACTTGTTTTTACAGTTTTGCCCATTGCTAGGCACCTGAGGCTCTCTGCCCTGGTGACATTCTGTACCTCGCCTATTTTTCCTGCTCTGTTCATGCCTGTCTAACTGCCTACTCTAACGAAATCATAAAGATAACATTTTTAAAAGAAACGTGTTTTTTGTTGTTGTTTGTTTGTTTGTTTTTTGCCTT
>PVJN01025665.1:0-29792 GCA_004026805.1 Lasiurus borealis | reverse complement strand
CAGGGAGACCCCAGGCCATCCGTCCCCTGTGAGATGGGGTGTCTGACTCCCCAGGAACACCACATTCCAGGGGCTGGAGCCTCAGCCCCCACCCCCCGGCATCGGGTCAGCAGCCAGGAAGGAGCTAATTAGCATCTCCTAACCTCGTTAGGGAGAGAATCATCTCGCAGGGCCCAGGCCGGGAGGAATCCGAGTTCACGCACCTCATTACCGGGAACTCGGACCTCGCCATTCTCACTTCGGCGGGGCCCATTTGTATAACCTTAAAGGGATTAGCTTGGCCGAGGGGGTCATCTGCCAAGTTAAAGGAATTAGTGGGCCGAGACGGAGACTCGGGAAAGTTAAAGAGATTAGCAGGCTGCAGGCCCCAGGAATGCTTTTCCTGGCTGCTTCTGGCCCCCTCAGTGAGACGTGTCTCCCCGTTTCTCATCGGGACACAGAGCACAGCGTCGGGCACAGAGTGGGTGCCCAATGAATGGGGGGGGGCGCGGGAGGGAGGGCCACCCGCACAGACAGCTCGTGTGTCACTTATCCAGGTTGTGCGCTGTCTGCCTGGGGGTGCCTGTCCCACAGGGTCAGGGGGGGCCAGGTGGAGCACAGTGAGCAGCCCCTCTTTAGATTTCCTTCCCCTCCCCCACACCATCTGGCCACGGAGGGGCAGAGCGAGAGCTCTAACCCCAGCCTCCCCGTTCCCAAGGACCCGTCCATCTACCGGCATTGATCCGGGGCTAGTGGCCGCCTTGAGTGCCATGCAGTGTTTGAGACGCCAGCCATGAACAGAGCAGACCAGAGCACGGCCCTGGTGGCGTTTGCCTTGTAGGCAGGGAGACAGATAGTTAACTGGTCAGTATTTGCAAGGTCTTGTTATAGAAAGTTGCCAGGAGGAGGGCTGGGGCTGGGGGTTATTAGTTAGAATAACTGGGGAAGGCCTTCCAGCAGAGGTGACATTAAAATTGACGGGCAGATGATTGAGAGGGAGCCAGCCACACAGACCTGGGAGAGGGGTGTTTTAGGCAGAGGGAACAGCCATTTGAAAGGCTCTGGAGAGAAACAGGCCTGACATGAAAGAGTCGGGCAAGAACCGCGGGTGGTGGAACCTGCCGGAAGGGATCTGGAATGAGTTTGATGCATTGGGATTTGGACTCTGCGGAGCCTTGTAGGTCATTGGAAAGTGCGACGTGATCCTGAATAAGATGGGGAGCCGCCGAGAGACCTGTGTGGCTCAGTGGATAGAGCGTCGGCCTGCGGACTGAAGGGTCCCAGGTTCGATTCCGGTCAAGGGCATGTATCTTGGTGGCGGGCACATCCCCCAGTGGGGAGCGTGCAGGCGGCAGCTGATGGATGTTTCTCCCTCGTCGATGTTTCTAACTCTCTGTCCCTCTCCCTTCCTCTCTGTAAAAAATCAATAAAATATATATTTTTTTAAATAAAAAGATGGGGAGCAGTGGGCTGGGAGGCGCTGTTGATCAGAGGAATATCACGATCGGGTTTTTCAGGGCTGCCTTTCTGCTGTGTAGTGGAGGTAGGGAAGAGAAGAAGAGGCCAGCGAGGAGGCTGTTGTGGGAGCTTTAGGAAAAAGGTGGGGATAACCTGCACGAGAAGGGTGTATCAGTCAGCTGTTGCCACCGTAATGGTGTGTAACAAACTACCCCCAAAGTCAAATGGGTGACAGCCAGCTTTTATTCTCACACTCGGTCCTCGGCAGGTTGACTGGTCTGGGGTGGGCTTGGCTGGGCGGAATTCATGTTGGCTTGGCTCCACCCGGGGTCAGACTCAGGGTCAGTGCTCCTTCCTGTCTGTGCTAAGACCCAGGCTGAAGGAGCGGCAGTGACCGAGGGAAGCTCTTTTCTTGGAGGATGACTTCCTAGGAGCACAAGGCCAATGCCAAAGGCTTCGGGGTGCAATCATGTCCACTGACATTGCATTGGCCAAAGCGAGTGTGTCACCAGGGGGACAGGGGAGTTTGCTGATCCACCCTGGAAGGGGGAAGAGTAAATACTTGCTAAGTGATAACTCGAACTCTTTTCTTTTTAATATATTTTATTGATTTTTTTTACAGAGAGGAAGGGAGAGAGAGAGAAAGTCAGAAACATCCATGAGAGAGAGACATCGATCAGCCGCCTCCTGCACACCCCACTGTGGAGATGTGCCCGCAAGCAAGGTACATGGCCCCAACCGGAATCAAACCTGGGACCTTTCAGTCCTCAGGCTGATGCTCTATCCACTGAGCCAAACCGGTCTCGGCAATAACTCAAACTCTTGACAACCATAGAGGAGGAGGAGAGAGGTTGGGAGAACGTAAGCCAAACGGGGGGGTTCAGTTGGCCAGGAGTACCTAGGTTCTCTTAGTAGTACACCAGCCACCTCAGCCCTGGCAGGTGCCTCTGCTCGAACACTTCCCATAACCGGGAGCTCACTACCTCCCTGGGCAGTCCCCCCAGTTGCAAAGATTGACCTGAACTTGAGCCCAGATGGGTTTAGCTCCCACCCCAGGCCCCGGCTCTGCCACCCTAGGTAGCCTTACCCTCCCTGTGACCAATAGAGGTGGCAGAACCTCGCTCTTGCAGGCTGTTCAGCCAGGAGCCTTCAGCAGCGCCCAGCACCGGCTCATACATAGACTTGGTGAGTCAGGGCTGCACGGATGGGAAGTCTTCATGGGCCACCCGTGATTCCATGGGGGGAAAGGCGGGGCTGAGTAAGCCTAGAGAAGGCGGCTGCATCCACCTTCATCCGGACACATCTCCGTCTGCAGGCCTGGCTCTTTTGCCTGCAGCAATGATGCGAGCCCATTGCACACAGGTCCAAGAGAGCAGCAGTACAGTGGTACCTCGAGATACGAGTTTAATTCGTTCCGTAACCTTGAGGCGTGGGAAACGATGAGACGCTCGAGTCGCAGTAAACTGGGGGGTCGTGTGCAGCCGGCCGATCCGAGCGATGACTCCTATCTCAAATGTTGCTCATATTTCAAAGCAAAAATCGCTCGCTCGACGGCTCGTGTCTCAAAAATCTCGTATGTTAGGGCACTCGTATCTCGAGGTACTGCTGTACAGGGAGCAAAAGGGGACTCCCCCTCTCCTCCACCCCACCCCCAGTCCCGTCCCCCAGAAAGGCCCACTTGACCAGTAGTAAGTAGTTCAGCGTGTATCTGCCAGGTCTTTCTCTTGTTTTCCCATCCCATGGTCCGCCCTGGAGCTTTCCTCCCCAGGAAAACACACACACACACACACACACACACACACACACACACACACACGGAACGGCCTCGCTCTCTCCGTTGTCCGGATCGGGGTCCGGAGTCGGAGTTGTCCCCACAGATGGTTTTCAGATGCTTCCCATCGATTCGTTGTTTTGTTCCTGCGGTGCCAGGAACAGCGCTGGGCCGGCCTTCGCTGCCTGGGTATTTTGGGCGCGCGTGGATAATTATTTATGAAGCCGGACTTCCCGCTGAGTAATTGCAGGGCCGGGTTACAATTGTCTTGGGAGAGAGAGCCAGGTGGACTCCACCGAGGTCCCCAGCAGCCACGTGGAAGCAGGGTGCCTCGTGCTCCCCCATGACTGTCGCCAGAGTGCGTGGCAGATGTCTTTTCAGCTTCGGGATGTTCTCGACTCTAAGGAAGCTTGTGGTCCCTTAAGACTCCTGGGTCTTCTTTGCCTGGACTCACGTGTGCCATAGCGTCTGGTGAATAGAACTGGGTTTTGTGGCCGAGACCGGTTTGGCTCAGTGGAGAGAGCGTCAGCCTGCGGACTGAAAGGTCCCAGGTTCGATTCCGGTTGGGGGCATGTACCTTGCTTGCGGGCACATCTCCACTGTGGGGCGTGCAGGAGGCGGCTGATCGATGTCTCTCTCTCATCAATGTTTCTAACTCTCTCTCCCTCTCCTTTCCTCTCTGTACAAAAAAATCAATAAAATATATTTAAAACAAACAAACACCAAGCAATAGAAATTGAAATATGCATTTGTTGCCGAGACCGGTTCGGCTCAGCAGATAGAGCGTCGGCCTGCGGACTGAAAGGTCCCAGGTTCGATTCCTGTCGGGGGCATGTACCTTGCTTGCGGGCACATCTCCACTGTGGGGCGTGCAGGAGGCGGCTGATGGATGTCTCTCTCTCTCGTCGATGTTTCTGACTTTCTATCTCTCTCCCTTCCTCTCTGTAAAAAATCAATAAAATATTTTTTTTAAATAGTTTAAAAGAAAAAAAATAAGATAACTGGGTTATGTGGTTCCTGTCCACACTCAAGCACCACCACGGCCTGGAGATGGTGAAGAAAAGAGAGCGAAGGAGATGATAATTGTTGGGAGGGTGAGGGGAGGGGTTGTTAACTGGGAAGGTGGTGGGAGCAGAGGAGCCTACACCCGCTATTCCCTCAAGACCCCCCATCCTGCCTCCCTGTGACCTCCCCAACCTGAGTCTGGGCCAGCTGCCCCGGGTCCAGCGGCTGCCCCGGGTCCAGCGGGCACCGGTCCTCAGGCTGACCCGTATCTCCCGGTTGTACGCAGACCACTCCGTCGGAGGAGCCAGGCCGGCCCCACCTGCTGACGCCCTCGACCCCGTGCGTGGATGGCCTCGAGATGCCGGGCGAGCGGCAGCGGGCCCTCAGCGCGGTCAGCGTCCTCACCAGCGCCCTGGAAGGTCAGCGCCCGCCCCTCAGCCTGCTGTCATCCAAACGCGCCCACTTCCGGGCTGGGCACCCTCACCGTGACCCGCACCTGAGCCAGGCATCCCCTCCGCTGCTAGCCTGCCGTGGGCATCCCCCAGCTGTTCCAAACTTCTCCATCTGCGTCCCCTGGCCCCGGTGTTTCGTTCGTGTCAGCTTGTTTCTTTCCTGGGCATCGTCAGGAGCCATGTCTGCTTCTTTCAAACCTTCCCACAGGTGGCCTGGCCTGTCCCTGTGCCTGTCCGTCTCATCTGGTCCTCCCCTGAGCATCGCCCTGTCTGCAGGGGGCCATCGTGTCCCACGCATGCCCGCTCTCTGGCCTCCTCCCAGCCAGTCCCACCCTCCGCAACCCACATGTGACCCAGTCTGAACCTGGCGCCCCCATCTGGTTCCCTCCTGCCCCGCATGTGTTCACAGTTTCCCCGGCCTGTCCCAGCATCACCACGCCACCTGCCTAACACGTCCACCTCTATTCCTGTCTGTTCACCTCTGAGCGTCCTTAGTATCTGAACTGGCCTGTCTCAGATGCCGCTTCCTTTTCAGTCTATGCTGATCTGTCCTGTCCCAGTTTTTCCCCACATCCATCCCTGCCCCCTGTCCCGGTGGCCCCCTTCCCCCATATTTCCAGGATAAGGAGTCAAGACACAGCCCCCTTCCCTTCGTCTTCCCTGCCCGGTTCGCTGTCCCCCTGCCACGGATCAGCCCCGTCCCCTCCCTGGCGAAGTCACACATCTCTCCGGAGCACTCTGAGTTATGCATGAACCGGTCAACCAAAGCAAACCTGTGCAGAAACCGGCTTGGCTCAGTGGATAGAGCGTCGGCCTGCAGACTGAAAGGTCCCAGGTTCCATTCCGGTCAAGGGCATGTACCTTGGTTGCGGGCACATCTCCAGTGTGGGGTGTGCAGGAGGCAGCTGATCCATGTCTCTCTCCCATCGATGTTTCTAGCTCTCTGTCCCTCTCCTTTCCTCGCGGTAAAAAATAAATTAATTTTTTTTTAAAAAAGCAAACCCGTGTCTCCCCGTGTCCCCCCAGAGCTGGAGGAGTCGCACCGCAAGTGCCCGCCGTGCTGGAACCACTTCGCCGAGCGCTACCTGATCTGGGATTGCTGCCCCCTGTGGATGTCCATCAAGCAGAAAGTGAAGGTCATGGTGATGGACCCCTTTGCCGACCTCACCATCACCATGTGCATCGTGCTGAACACGCTCTTCATGGCCCTGGAGCACTACAACATGACGACGGAATTCGAGGAGATGCTGCAGGTTGGGAACCTGGTAAGCTGACGCCAGAGGGGGCATCCCGGCGCGAACGGCTCTCGGCCAGCCGGGCCAGCCTTGCCGGCTCAGGGGGCACAGGGATCCGGAGGGCAGCGGGGTTTTCCGATGGTGGGGTCATCGCGGAAGGCATCTTGAAGTAGGGAGTTTCAGGATCGGGATTTAAGGAGCTGAGAGAGGGAGTTGGGAGGAAGAGGCTGGGGATAAAGGTGAATTAGGATGCTCAGGGGTAACAAAGCCAAATGGAGGTAGGGTGAGCCTAAAGTGTGGGGGGACATGAGATTTGGCGAGTCGATGGAGGAGGGGAAGGGGTGCAGAGGAGGCAATTCTCTTATATTTAGGGTTTCCTAGGTGGACATCAATGTTGGATGGAGAAAAGGGTGGATGGATGGATGGATGGATGGATTGTTGGAGGGAGAAAGGGAGAGAGAGATGGGTGAATGGGTGAACAGTTAGTTGGGTACAGCAAGTCAATGACGCAGAGCCAGATCTGAATTCTGACTCAGCTCTTACTAACTATATGTGACCGCAAGCAAATCACATCGGCTCCGTAATTGCACAAAACATCATCCTTGAATTTAATAAATGTAAAATTAGTATGACAATATCAGCTTCATGGGAAGCTAATGAGGACTGAATAAGATAATATGTGTAATGTCCTTGGCTCAGAGTCTGATGAACACGAAGCACTAAAGATAAATGATAGCTGTTATTACTGTTGTTGTTATTAAAGAGACTGTCCCTGGAAGTCAGGATGTCTGGGTTCTAATGCTGATTTCTTTTTTCCCTGGAGATGAAATCAAGCCCTACCTCTTCACTAGAAAAAGGGGAAACAGAGGCCTGAGAGGGGCCCTAGTGGGGACAGAGCTGGGCATGTGGCTTCTGTCTCCTGATTCTGAGCGACAAAGCCCTACTGGCTGTGGCCAGATAGACACAGTCAGCCCTTCCCCGGGGCAGCCCGGGGAAAGGCTGGCAAAGACCCCCCTGGCTTCCAGGAGGAGCTCCTGGGATCATCCTCAAGTTTGGGGAGAGGAAGGGAGTCATGTGATCTAACCCCCCTCTTCCTACAGACCCAGCCCTGTCTGGCCAGCTGCACAGGTGCCCACCCCCAACCAGGCAGGCAGGTCTCCCACACTTTGGGGTGTGAAGATTGTCTCTTTCATTACTTTCCACGTCCAGGATGCTGGACAGTTCTCTGCGGGATCTAGTCAGCTGTTCTCACAAGGGTGTGCACTTGCTGTAATTCTAGTTTTACAGGCACCCAGAAGGGAAAGCTGTATCCCAGTCTGTGGGTGCCTCATCCCCCAGTGTGCCTCCCTTGCGTTGGTCTTCAAATGGCGGTGACATAGGGTTTTCGTCGATGGCGGTTTTAGTGGAATGTGATCCTTGGTTTGGACCAAGCTCCAAGTCAAGGTGATAGGGAGCTTCAAGTCAAGTGATAGCTTTGCCAGCTCATTAAGTAGTGACTGAATCGCAGCTGTGTTTAACTTGTGGTTCAATTATTATTAGTAGGATTATATAGTTGGATTATAGCTATATTGTGTTCTGGTTGGAGGGCTTTATTGCTAGAATGTAAGGTTTTTATTGTCTCGCAAGTTAATATATTTTATTTTTTAAATATATATATTTTATTGATTTTTTTTTACAGAGAGGAAGGGAGAGGGATAGAAAGTCAGAAACATCGATGAGAGATAGACATCTATCAGCTGCCTCTTGCACATCCCCTACTGGGGATGTGCCCGCAACCAAGGTACATGCCCTTGACCGGAATCGAACCCGGGACCTTTCAGTCTGAAGGCTGACGTCTTCCACTGAGTCAAACCGGTTTCGGCAAATTAATATATTTCAGATGGTTTAAAGAGTCAATGGAAAGAAACAAGACCACAAACATAAACATGGGTGAATAATCTTAGCGGGGAAAAGGCTTTCAAAGCGTGCCACCAAAGACAGAATTCCAGAAAGCAGGTTTCTAGATTTGAATGACTTTTAGCCTATCATCTACTCAAACGTAAAAGGCCATGCTGCAAGGCAAGCCTGAGCAGTCTCTGACTGCGAAACCATTAAAGATATAGCCAACGTTCTTTGACGTGCAGAGCAAAGTTCATGAGACGGTAACACTCATGCCCGCGTGCCAAAAACAAAGAGGGACTTAAAAACCATAGCAGTAAACGTGCAGTGGTTCTGTGGTGCAGTGTCGCTCTGGATGGGGTGGGGGAGTAGTTGATGATTTGAGTAATCTGGGGGTTTGGATATCAGTGGCCAGGTAGAGAGAGACAAGACGTGTCTTTGGGACCGTGTGACTAGGGGTTGGAACTAAGTAGCCCATAGGTATATGACCCTACATTCAGTGAAACGGTGAACCAGAAAAACCCACACAGACACCGGGAAATGATAAAGAAGGAAGCGTATCAGTGCCAGCCAGCAAATGCCGTACGCAGAGGAAAACGTATAGTCTAATGTACACAGGGTGGAACAGAAGCAGATTTGCCATTATTCATTTGGAAAACAATGCAAAATTAATAAATAATAATACGAGAATAAACTCTGTGTTTCATGTCCTCACAACTGTAAGTCCACTCTTGCCCTTCCCTACGTACATTAAAAAAGAAAAGTTGGAAATTAACGAGCCGATCATTTGATTCAAGTAGTTAGTAAAAATGTAAAAAAAAATTAAAGATAAAAGCAGACAATTAATATGTAATTTTAAAAGTGTGCCAGTAATTACGGAGAAGGTGGGGTTTTTTTAATCAAATGAAATGTTTTGTTTTTTTAATAGTTCTTTATTCAAAGTATTACATATGTCCCCTTTCTTTCCCCATTGACCCCTCTAGCTCACCCCCTCCCCCATCTCTCCTCCCCCCTGCCCGTCCCAGGCTCTCACCACCCCATTGTCTGTGCCCATGGGCCATGCATGGTGCATACAAGATCCTTGGTTGACTGCCTCCCACCCACCCACCACCACCTTCCCTCCGAGATTCCACACTCTGTTCCATACTATGGGGAAGTTTTTTAAACAAACATATTCTAAAAAGACTAATAGACAAACTTTTTAGCAGGATTAAAATTTTAAAATTGAAGGTACAAATAAATTAAATATGAAAAAGAAGGCCAAAACTGGTTTGGCTCAGTGGATAGAGCGTCGGCCTGCAGACTGAAGGATCCCAGGTTCGATTCCGGTCAAGGGCATGTACCATGGTTGCAGGCACAACTCCAGGGGGAGGGGTGCAGGAGGCAGCTGATCGATGTCTCTCTCTCATCGATGTTTCTAACTCTCTATCCCTCTCCCTTCCTCTCTGTACAAAATCAATAAAATATTTTTTTAAAAAAAAGAAAAGAACCATAACTACACCAACAGTAGAGACTAAAACACAATGTAAAATATTATAAACAACTTAATGCCAGTACATTTTGAACAGACTTAAGTAAAATTTTTCTAGAAAAAAAATGGAAGTTACCAAGAAGAGATTTAAAAACATAAAGAAAAGAAGCCGGTTTGGCTTAGTGGATAGAGCGTCGGCCTTCGGACTGAAAGGTCCCGAGTTCGATTCCCGTCAAGGGCACGTACCTTGGTTGCGGGCACATCCCCATTGGGGGGGCGTGCAGGAGGCAACTGATGGATGTTTCTCTCTCATTGATGTTTCTGACTCTCTATCCCTCTCCCTTCCTCTCTGTGAAAAAGCAATACAATTATTTTTTTAAAAAAAGAAAGGAAGGAAGGAAGGAAGGAAGGAAGGAAGGAAGGAAGGAAGGAAGGAAGGAGAAAAAAAATAAACCGAAACAAATCCAGCAGGGCATGATTAAGAAAAATCAAATAAGCAAAAAATAAACGCCTCGTGAACAAGTTGTGTTTACTCCAGGTACATATGATCTTTCCTTCAGTGTGGAAAAATCATCTAATAAAACCAAACTCTTTGTGGTAAGAACTCTTAGCAAACTGGAAATAATCCGACTCACATGATCTAGAGTACCATTCTTGGCCATGAAACGTTAGCAGTCTTCCCATTAAACGTCAGGAACGAACATAGATGGGGGAAGCTGGTGGTAATCAGAGCTAATACTTGCTGAACACCTAATTTCTGATAACAGCCAGGAAGGGAGATGCTATTATTATTATCCCTGTTTTACTGATAAGGGAACAGAAGCATAGAGTAATAACTTAACCAAATAACTTAAACAAGGTCACACAGCCAAGAAGTGGTAGAGCCAGGATCCACAACCGAGCCGTCTGTAGAGCCCATGTTCACACCTAGGACATGCCACTGGCATGCGATCGCTCTAGCTTTGTGCCTACCTCCCTGCTTCCAGTCCAAATTATACTGGAGGTCCTTATCGCCATGGTAACAAAAGGAAAAGAAGAAAGAAGAGTACAGATCCAACATTAGTTTTCAGCTTATATTGTTATCTATAGAAATAATTTAAGAAAATCTACGCAAAGACTATCAGGACTCCAAAGAGTGTTTACCAATGTTACTAGGCACAGGCTCAATTTACCCACATTAATTCTGCTCCCAGCCACCAGGAACATTCGGAGAGAGTCATGATTAAAAGTTGACGCTCTTCAAAATAAATAGCAATAAAAACTATGAGGAATCTAGGAAGAAATGTAGCCAAAGGTCATCATTTTTATATGAGAAAATGTAAACAATTAAAAAGCACAAAAGAAGACTTAGATTAGTGGCGAGATATACCATTTTTGTGAATGAACGTCTCAATATTGCAGAGAGAGCAGATCTTCCCAAATTAGCCTAGATTTTTAATGTAATTCCAGTCAAAATCCCAGCACATTTTTTATGAGAATTGACAAGGTAATGCTAAAATTCATATGGAAAAGTAAAGTCTATCAAGATAAATTAGGAATAAAGTGAGGAATTTACCCAATATGTATTAAGATATTTCATAAAGTTATAGTATTAGTACAAAGATAGAATATTGGGTCACTGCTACAGAATTGAAAACTCAGAAATAACTGCATATTTGTTGACTTGATAAATAATAAAAATGGCATTATAATTCAGTAAGAAAATGATAGACTATTTAATAATGAATAACGCTGTGCAGAATGATTATCTATAGAGAAGAAAATGCATTTAGATTCCTACCCACACCATATTCATTAATTAGTTGTGGGGAATTGGATCCAACACCTAAATATGATAAAGCAAAATATTTAAACTTTCAGAATGAAAGTGATAAACAAAAATCTTGGTGTTTGGAAGGCTATCTTCAGCAACATGAAGAGTTTATGCCATGAAAGGAAAGATTGATAAGTTTACTTATATTAAAATTTAAAATACCCATCAAATAAAGGATACGATAAAACAAAGTGAAGCCCTAATTGGTTAACTCAGTGGGTAGAGCGTCGGCCTGGGGACCAAAAGGTCCCAGTTTCAATTCCGGTCAAGGGCATGTACCTTGGTTGCGGGCACATCCCCAGTAGGAGGTGTGCAGGAGGCAGCTGATTGGTGTTTCTCATCAATGTTTTTAACTCTCTATCCTCCTCCCTTCCTCTCTGTAAAAAAAAAAAAAAAATCAATCAAATATATATATATATATATATATTTAAAAAAGTGAAGTCACTACTATAAACTAGAAATTGATACTGTGAAAAGTATCCAACTACAAAGACATAAAATCCAGAATCAATATTGAACGCTCACGCATCAGTAAGGAAAAGAGGGACAACCCAGTGGCAAAAAGACAGCACAATGGACAGAGGAAGTGGCAGGCAAATCCTAAAGGGGACACTCAGATGGGAATAAGCAGATGGAAAGAAACACAGGCAGAGGGAGGCGGGCTAGAATGGGGCAGCAGGGGGCAGAGAGATAGGGAAGGGGACATGTGTAATATTTTCAGCAATAAAGATTAAAAAAAAAAAAAGAAACCCAGAGGAATGCAAATTAGAGCAACATGGAGATACTATTTCTCACCCCTAAGAGAATCAAAAATAAACTCCCACGTGTTGACAAGGATGTGAAACAGTGAGAAGTCACACTTGGTGAGAGTCTGGATTTGGTTCAGCCGTCACAGGGAACAATTGTACAATCAGGTAAATCACAGATGTGCATACTCTACAACTTAACAATTTCATAAATTTTATATATATATATACATATATATATATATATATATATATATATATATATATACTAGTCTCTAGTAAGTCTCACATGTCCGTAGGAAGAGACACGTACAAGAAGGTTCTTTGCAGCGTTGTTAGGTGTAGGGAAAATTGCAATCAACATAAATGTCCCTCCATCCATTAAAAAATAGATAAATCAATCGTGGTGTATTCGTACAATGAAATACACTTAAAATGAATACATACACGTGTATTGTTAGGGATAAACTTCATAGACGTGATGTTTAGAATAAAAAGAACTTGCAAACAAGTACACCTATACTTGATCAAAATGAATTTGGCTTAAAATAAGGCAAAGATACTACATGTGGTTATCATATACATTAAAACTATAAAAAGCACGCATGTTTTTATATAAACACACAAGTCCTCAGTGCCTCCCCACTGCCCTCAGGATCATCCCCAGCTCCTCCACGTGGCCAAGAAGGACCGGCCCTGCCTTCCCTCCAGCCACATGCCCCTCCTCCTGGGACCATGTTCCCATGGTAGCCGTTGGCACACCTCGGAGCAGCTGGCCAAGTTCCCGGCTGCCCGGCCCACCACAGGATGGGCTCCTGACCACGGGTCTCTGCTGGCTGAGCCGGGCATCGCAGGACTTGAGAGTCAGTGAACAGGCGAGGCCCCGCCTCTGCCCACGTTTCCAGAGGGAGAGGCCGTCACTCTAAATCTTGGAGGACAGCACGGAGTCATCTCTGGTTCCCAAACATGCTAGCTACGTGACCCGAGCAAAGTGACTTGACCTCTCTCCGTGCTTCCGTGTTCTTACCTGTAAAATAGGGATAATGAATTAAATTGTCGGCTTATTGATGAAAAAACAAACAACATTTGCAAAGCATTCCAGCCCGGCTCTTAGGACAATTAAGAAAGAGTAGCTGGCTGAAACCGGTTTGGCTCAATGAATAGAGCGTTGGCCTGCAGACTCAAGGGTCCCAGGTTCAATTCCGGTCAAGGGCATGTATCTTGGTGGCAGGCACATCCCCAGTGGGGGGGCGTGCAGGAGGCGGCTGATCAATGTCTCTCATTGATGTTTCTAACTCTCTATCCCTCTCCCTTCCTCTCTGTAAAAAATCAATAAAACATATTTAAAAAGAGAGAGAGAGAAATAGTGGCTGGTCATTATCCCAGTGAGAAAAGTTCAGCAGGTGGACAAGGAGGGAGCGGGCATACAGTGACCGAGGTCTTGAGCCATGAGAGCCAGGAGCAGCTGTAGGAATGAATGCCTGTGTCTGGCGCCTGTGAAGTGAGGGTGCGTCCTGAGGGCTGGAAGGAGTCTAGGGCTGGGTCCCCGCCCTCAGGTGCTTCCTGAACGGAATTTCCGCAGAGCCCTCAATGGGCCCTGCTGTTTCTGGGGGACAGCGTGATGGATAGCTCACGCTTGGGGAGCAACAGAGCGGGCTGGAGGCCTCAGGGCAGAGGCCCCCCCACCCTGGGAGCTGGGGTACAGTCAGAGCTGGCAGCCCAGAGGGGAGACTCGGTGGGAACAAGCGCCCCTGACAGCCCAATGGTGGGGACCCCCTGTTTCCCGCGCCCTCCCAGGTCTTCACGGGGATCTTCACCGCAGAGATGACCTTCAAGATCATCGCCCTCGACCCCTACTACTACTTCCAGCAGGGCTGGAACATCTTCGACAGCATCATCGTCATCCTCAGCCTCATGGAGCTCGGCCTGTCCCGCATGGGCAACCTGTCCGTGCTGCGCTCCTTCCGCCTGGTACCTGCTAGGCCTCTGTGGTGGGATGGGGCGGGGCGGGGCGGGTGTCCGGGGCTCCACCCACTCACCCCAACTCTGAGCCAGCATGCCTTCACCCAACAGCTATTGGCTAAGTACCCCTGTGCTAAGTACCCCTGTGCTTAGCCAATAGCTGTGGGGTGAAGGCATGATGATGGCTCAGAGTTGGGGTGAACATTAGGCCAAGTGCTGATGGTGTGTGGGGGTTGGGGGGCGGGCAAGACAGAAGGCGATATCCCTCCAGAGGAGTCATTGGAGTGGCCATTAGATGATTTGCAAAGCCCTTTATGATTCACCTGTTAGTCCTCACAGGGTCTCGGGGAGGTCACTTGTCTGTCAAGGGCAAGTGCATCTTGCCTTGTGTCTTTACAATGTGGCGAATCCCCGCGTTGAGAGAGTCCCAGGTCTACGTGCCCAAGAGGGGTTCTTTGGAAGAATCATGGCCGGGGCAAGTCAGTGGTTGAGAAAGAAGTCAGAAAGGATTTGCCAAAGCCCCAAGGCAAGGAACGGGCGGAGCCAGGTCTGCCGACAGCTCTTCTGGGGTTCTGCCTGCCGGTTTCAGGATCCGAGTGTTGCAAGCAAACGCACGCACAAGTGGCCTGCGGGTCTGGTTAAGCTGCGGGTGACGGTTCAGTGAGTCTCAGGTGATGCCCGAGTGGCTGTGCTTTAAGTTCGAGATGCCTGAGAGGTCCAGCATCAGGCTGGAGGGAGTCAGGGAAGGCTCCCCGGGAAAGTCTGGGCTCTGTTGGTGCTCAGGAAGGCAGCATGGTGGGAGCAGGTGAGAAAGCCTTGGCCGTCTGAAAGGTCCAGGTTCGATTCCGGTCAAGGGCACGTACCTTGGCTGCGGGCACATCCCCAGTAGGAGGTGTGTAAGAGGCAGCCAATCAATGTTTCTCTCTCATCGATGTTTCTAACTCTCTCTATCCCTCTCCGTTCCTCTCAGTAAAAAAATCAATAAAATATATTTAAGAGAGAGAGAGAGAGAGAGAGAGAGAGAGAGAGAGAGAGAGAGAGAGCCTAAGCTGTGAGTTCTCATCCCAACTCCACTGCCAGTAGCCAAGCAACTTAGACAAGTTACTCCACTTTTAAGGGTTGTCGTCTTCATCCGTCAAAGGAGGTAGTAAGAGGGCCAGCCTCGTGTGTTATTGGGAGTTCTGTAGGAGTTGATGCATCCTAAGCACATGGTCTGATGCAGTAGGTTTTTAATACATGCTAAGTTCTGGCTCCCTTTCTCTGTTATAACTAAGAGAGAGAAACGGAGGTGGTTGGATAAGTGAGAGATGGCTGAGCTGGCCTGGAAGGGTATCTGGTGAAGGAAGGGCCTGGCAGAAAAAGGTCATCTGCTATTGAGGAGATCTAGAAAGTTCCTTGAAGTGAGGCCAAGAGGAGCAGGAGGCTGTGAGGACAAAGAGAAGGGCGTCTGGGAGGAAATGAGGCTGGAGCTGTTGACCTGACCCCCGGAGTGGAGTCCATGGAAGCACCTTCCGGCTGTGGGAAGGAATAGTGTGTGCTCTTGGGGAAACTCGGAGGAACAGGTGTCAGTGACTTTCGAAGGCTCCTTGGGTTTTCAGGCAGGAACTGTGGGAGGGAGATGAGGGGACCCGGGGCCCCCGGGAACCAGAGGCCCTCACAGGCCCCCTCCCTCCCTCCCTGCCTCCCCAGCTGCGGGTCTTCAAGCTGGCCAAGTCGTGGCCCACGCTGAACACGCTCATCAAGATCATCGGGAACTCGGTGGGCGCGCTGGGCAACCTGACGCTGGTGCTGGCCATCATCGTGTTCATCTTCGCCGTGGTGGGCATGCAGCTCTTCGGCAAGAACTACTCGGAGCTGCGGCACCGCATCAGCGAGCCGGGCCTGCTGCCACGCTGGCACATGATGGACTTCTTCCACGCCTTCCTCATCATCTTCCGCATCCTCTGCGGCGAGTGGATCGAGACCATGTGGGACTGCATGGAGGTGTCTGGGCAGTCGCTGTGCCTGCTGGTCTTCCTGCTGGTCATGGTCATCGGCAACCTTGTGGTGAGTTGGCCGATGGCCCGGCACCCACACATTCGCCTACTCGTCCATTCATCCACCAGCTACCCATCTGTCCATTCACCTGCCCTTCCTTCCATCCATCCATTCATTCACTCAGCCATCTGTCTGTCAAACCACCCTATCCACCCATCAATCTCATCTATCCACCTATGTGCACATCCATTCATCCATCTACTCATTTATTCATCTTTCCATCTGCCTTCTCATTCATTCATTCATTCACTCAGCTATCTGTCAAACCATCTATCCACCCATCAATCTCTCATCTATCCACCTCTGTACACATCCATTCATCCATCTACTCATTTATTCATCTTTCCATCTGTCCTCTCATTCATTCATTCACTCAGCTATCTGTCAAACCACCTATCCACCCATCAATCTCTCATCTGTCCACCTATGTACACATCCATTCATCCATCTACTCATTTATTCATCTTTCCATCTGTCTTCTCACTCATTCATTCATTCACTCAGCTATCTGTCAAACCATCTATCCACCCATCAATCTCTCATCTATCCACCTATGTACACATCCATTCACCCATCTACTCATTTATTCATCTTTCCATCTGCCTTCTCATCCATTCATTCACTCAGCTATCTATCAAATCACCTATTCACCCATCAATCTCTCAGCTGTCCATCTATGTACACATCCATTCATCCATCTACTCATTTATTCATCTTTCCATCTGTCTTCTCATTCATTCATTCACTCAGCTTTCTGTCAAACCACCTATCCACCCATCAATCTCTCATCTGTCCACCTATGTACACATCCAGTCATCCATCTACTCATTTATTCATCTTTCCATTTGTCTTCTCATTCATTCATTCACTCAGCTATCTGTCAAACCACCTATCCACCCATCAATCTCTCATCTATCTACCTATGTACACATCCATTCATCCATCTGCTCATTTATTCACCTTTCCATCTGTCTTCTCATTCATTCATTCACTCAGCTTTCTGTCAAACCACCTGTCCACCCATCAGTCTCTCATCTATCTACCTATGTACACATCCAGTCATCCATCTACTCATTTATTCATCTTTCCATCTGCCTTCTCATCCATTCATTCATTCAGCTATCTGTCAAACCACCTATCCACCCATCAATCTCTCGTCTATCCGCCTATGTACACATCCATTCATCCATTTGCTCATTTATTCATCTTTCCATCTGTCTTCTCCTTCGTTTATTCATCTGCCCAATGTTAGGACTTTTTATCAATGCACCCATCCCCTTATCATTTATTCTTCTATCTCTCTACTCATCTACACATCTACCTATCCAGCCAGTCATCCACTCATCCATCTGTCTACCTCTCCATCAGTATATCTACCTATTTACTTACTGACTGACCCATTCATTCATACCACTCTTTATTTGTTAACTCGTTCTTTAATTCACCCACTCACTTGCCTGCTTATTTGTTATTCCCTCATTTTATCTCCATTAATTTACTTAATTACCTACCTCATATTTTATTAGTCATTCGCCAGCAATGATTTACCGCATGGTTTTTTGATTCAGCTTAGCAAACATTTGCCGAATCCCTGTTGCATGCAGAATATTTGCCCGAGGCTAATGGGTATACAGAGGTGAACGTGGCCCTGACATTACTCAGAAACTTGAGAGAGTGGGGAAGTGGGGAGTTAAAAAAGGCATGAAATTAGCACTTTTAAGTTAGAATGATCAGAGCCATTAAGGGGGAGCTTATCAGCGCCGATCCCCTCCAGCTGGAAATCCAGGAAGGCTTCCTGGAGGGGTGTTTAGAGCTGACCTGATAAACATGTAATGCTAGAGAGGAAAGGGGCAGGGTGAGCAAAACACAGGGGCCACCAGGTGGTGGTCCAGGGGAGGTGTGGGCTCGTGGGAGCCTTCTCTGTCTCCTGGGTCTGTTTTCTCCTCCCATGTGCCTTCACGAGGCCAGGGCAGGCCCAGGCTGAGATGGGGGCAGCCTCCTGCAGACCCCACAGGGGGAGGAGCCCAGAGAGGAGAAGAAGAGGGCTTGGGTGCACAGAGCTCCTGCACCCCAGCTCTTGGGCCGGCCCCACAGCCCTCCTCCCATCTCCTCAAACCGGGGGACTCCGTGTCTTCCGAGGAGGGCGCAAATACCGTGGTACCTCGAGATACGAGTTTAATTCGTTCCGTAACCTTGAGGCGTGGGAAACGATGAGACGCTCGAGTCTCGGTAAACTGGTGGGCCGTGTGCAGCCGGCCGATTCGCGCGATGACTCCTATCTCAACTGTTGCTCGTATTTCAAAGCAAAAATCGCTCGCTCGACGGCTCATATCTCAAACATCTCGTATGTTAGGGCACTCGTATCTCGAGGTGCCACTGTACAGAGCTCTCAGAAAGGGCCACCCTGAGCTGCCCCCAGACACCCAGCCCTGCCACTTCCCCGCGGATGTGTCTGGGGACGCGACGATGAGAGGCTGCCGGGGAGGGAAGCTCACAGCCCACGCAGGCACCCCCTCCCCCCGCCCTCACCCCCACTCTGGCTGCCGCAGGAATCGGGCTGCTGCGGGCGTGGGAGGAAGCAGTTGCCATTAGAATGGGAAGTGAGGATCCGGCAGGGGCTGGGGAGCAGCAGCGTGATTGACAGGGAACGCGCTGGAAGGAGACAAACTCCGGGAGCTGCCGACAAGGGAGGCCCTCGTGTCTGTCCTGTGTGGGTGGACGAGCGAGGCTGCCCCGGCGCCCCCTGCCTGCCCGGCCCCCAGCCTGGGCTCCAGACACCCGGAGGTCAGGGGTGGCCGGCCGGGCGTGAGTTAGGGCAGGGGGAGCGGATCAGGGTGGGCAGCAGGAACGGAGCAGGCCAGGCCAGAGGTCTGCGTAGACAGTGGCTCTGAATCACATCCCATCCCCCACCCCCGCTTCTCCCGTGGAACCTGGGCCCAGCCAAAACCGGTTTGGTTCAGTGGACAGAGCATCGGCCTGGGGACTGAGAGGTCCCAGGTTCGATTCCGGTCAAGGGCATGTACCTTAGTTGCGAGCACATCCCCAATAGGGGTGTGCAGGAGGCAGCTGATCAATGTCTCTCTCTCATCGATGTTTCTGACTTTCTATCCCTCTCCCTTCCTCTCTGTAAAAAAATCAATAAAATATATATTTTTTAAAAAAACACCTGGGCCCAGACCCAAGAGACCGAGCTCTCTGCAACCTCATCTCCCACGGATCTGAGACCTGGGGAGGGAGGACTCGAACGTGTCTTTCCTCTCACAGCCGAACTCTGTGCAAGAGAAGGGGGGTCAGGGTCAGGGCCGGGGACCCAGGTTCTGACCTAGAGCTGTTGTTGGCCTTTGGCGGGCCTTTCAGGCCCCCGGGCCTCAGTTTCCCCATTGTACACCCAAGGGCGGGACCCCCGGGCCGGCGCCCTCCTCAGGGAGCCCCGCGTGCTGCCCCCCCAGGTCCTGAACCTCTTCCTGGCGCTGCTGCTCAGCTCCTTCAGCGCCGACAACCTCACGGCCCCCGACGACGACGGCGAGATGAACAACCTGCAGCTGGCGCTGGCCCGCATCCAGCGCGGCCTGCGCTTCCTCAAGCGGACCGCCCGGGACTTCTGCTGCGGCCTGCGGCCCCCCAAGCCGCCCCTCGCCCCCCGGGCCCGGCTGCCCAGCTGCCTGGCCACCGCCGCCAGCTCCCCCCCGCCGCTGCCCGCCGCCGAGCCCGAGAAGGCGCCTCCGGCCCGCAAGGAGACGCGCTTCGAGGAAGGCCGGCGGCCCGGCCAGGGCGCCCCGGGGGACCCAGAGCCCGTGTGCGTGCCCATCGCCGTGGCTGAGTCGGACACGGACGACCCGGAGGAGGACGAGGAGAACAGCCTGGGCACCGAGGAGGAGTCCAGCAAGCCGGTGAGCCCCCGCCGACCGCCTCCCCCCGGCCCCATGCAGCCCCTACTTCCATAGGGCCCGGGGCTCTGCTGCCAGGGCAACCAGCCTCGCTCAGAGCCGTGCCACTGCCCCTGCCAGCCTGCCCCCGCCAGGCTGGGTGGTGGTAGCAGACAGGCCGTCCCCCAACAGCATGCTCCGTAGAGGGGCGCTGAGACCCGCTCTCAACCCTCTCCCCAGCCCAGCCCAGCCCAGCCCAGCCCAGCAGGGGATCTTGGAAGGGGCCGCTGTCCGTGGTTTAGCCCCTGGCCCAGTGGTTCTCAACCTTCCTAAGGCCGCGACCCTTTAAGACAGCTCCTCATGTGGTGGTGACCCCCAACCATACAATTATTTCCGTTGCTACTTCGTCACTGTCATTTTGCCGCTGTTGTGTATTATAATGTAAATACCTGTGTTTTCTGATGGTCTTGAGTGACCCGGGACCCACAGGGTGAGAACCGCTGTGGCCTGGCCGGTCGTGGGCAGCTGCTTGTACAGGCAGGGAAACTGAGGCACGGCGAGAGAGAGAGAGAGAGAGAGAGAGACACTAGCGAAGAGTTTCTCACGCCTCTGAGACAGAGCCAGGACCCCAGGCCCTGCCCCCCCCCACGCTGACCCCTGCCCCCCTCAGGGACTTCCCAGGCCCATGTCTCGATGAGAACAGAGTTCATCTCCTGACCTCCCGCTGCCCCGTCCCCTCCTCCCAGGCCGGGCGGATTCTGAGATTTAAAAATAAGCGTCCCGAAGATGGCAGGTGTCAGAGACGGCACTATCTTATCTCCCGACCCGTTATTTTTAACACGTGGGGCCCCGTCTGGACCCGGGAGCCGGGCCCGCTGCTGCTCCCCCGGCTTTCCCGTGGCCCGGGCCATGCCTTCTTCATCCTGGGCTGGGTCTTCAGGGCCGGCAAGGCGGACGGCTCTCGCGGGTTAACCGGGCCCATCCCGGCCGCTTCCGCTGGGCCTGCGCCCAGGGGTCTGGCATCAAGGGCAGCTGCTTTCATGCCATGGAATTGGGTCTGAGGCTTCGGACTTGGTTCCACAGCCCTCCGCCTCCCTGTGGCCCCAGGCCAGCTTCAGGCCATCCCGTCAGGCCCGGGGGGACAGTGCCGGGGTCCGCAGGGGGCAGGGCGTGCTCACGGCCTCCAGTGATCTCCGGGGTGCTCCCAGCGCAGTGGAAGTCCCACTGCCTGCCCCTCCTTTTCCCTCTTCTTTGCTTCTCTTGAGCCCGTGGGGTCTGGCTCCCTGAGACATGTGCGTGCGTGTGTGTGTGTGTGCGTGTGCCCTTGTGTGTGTGTGTGTGTGTGTGTATGTGTGTGTGTGTGTGTGCGCGCAAACCAGGAGGAGGGCCCAGCTGGCCAACGGGCTGTTAGGCGCGCCAGGTCCTGGGAAATACCCACCATAGGAACTCACAGGGAAAGTCATCGTGTCCCTCCAAAGTGGAGTTGCCGCCGAGACCGGTTTGGCTCAGTGGTTAGAGCGTCGGCCTGCGGACTGAAAGGTCCCAGGTTCGATTCCGGTCGGGGGCATGTACCTTGCTTGCGGGCACATCTCCACTGTGGGGCGTGCAGGAGGCGGCTGATTGATGGCTCTCTCTCATCGATGTTTCTGACTTTCTATCTCTCTCCCTTCCTCTCTAAAATACATTAAAAACAAAGTGGAGTTGCCACGTATGGGAGCTGGGCATGGCAGCCCAGCCGCACCCTGCCAGGGAGTGGGAGAGGGCTACCGGCCCTTTACCTGGACTTACGGGGAGCCCCCAGCCCCCCGCTCAGGGCTTCCCAGGGGGGTCCTCAGTGCAATGAGGCGAAGAGGTCCCTCAGGAGGGCAGAGGCATGAGCGGGGACCCCTTGGGCCAGGAGCTCATGGGCGGAGGTCTCTCCGGCAGGAACCCCAGCCTGTGTCCAGCGGCCCAGAGGCGCCCCCGGAGCCCGGCTCCTGGAGCCAGGTGTCCGAGACCGAGACCGAGGCCAGGGCGGCCCAGGCGGACCGGCGGCAGCAGCGGAGAGCGGAGCCCCGGGCCCCAGGGTGCCGCGAGGTAACGCACATCTGCACCCCTGGTGCCAGGGGGTGCTGCCTCTCGCTCGGGCTGGGGACCCGCCGCAGCCGTCACGGGCCGGGTGGGGGACCGTCCGCAGAGCGGACCACGGGCAGCCCGGTCCACGCAGGGGAGGGCGGGAGGGCGTGGGGCCCGGAACCACGGGGAAATTCTAGAAGCCGCCGTCCCAGCACCGAGATACAGGACTCACCCCAAACCTCCGTGTGCTCCCCGCTCCTCGCTCGGTCCCTGCGCTTCGGTCCCCTTTGGCCACCGCGTGTGCTGGGAGGGGCCCCACCCCAGAACACTTGGGGGAGCTCTGAAAGCAATAGCCTGGCTCCTGGGTGCACCTGCCACCAGCTGCTTCTCGAGGGGCCAAAGCAGAGGCTGCCAGTGGGAGGCGGATGGAGGGTTGTGTTCTGAGCACAAAAAGCGTTTCCATCTGAATTGGCCGCCAATGTTTCCAACCCGGGCGCTTTTCTGTAAAAAAAAAAAAAATCTGCATTTCTGGCTTCTCTGGAAAAGTCGCCGGAGGCGCCGCCCTGCTGGCGGCAAGTGGGCACTGCACCCGGATGGAGCGCTGGTTCGCCTCAGAGCCCGCCTGCCTGGCTCCCCCTAATTACCTGCCTGCCCCCCATACGCATCTGTACTAACAGACTGGGGCCCTGCTAACCACCCCCACCCCCTCCCACTCACGCCAGAAGGGGAGGTCACGTGTGGAGAGACCCTGCTGAGGGCTGTTGTCCTGCAGCCTGACCTCGGGCCTCAGGCCTGCAGCTGAGACCTGCTGCAAAGGCACGGTTCTCCTTTGCCTTGTCCAGGGCAGGGGATGCGCCTCTGGGGAGCTCTGCCAATCAAGGCCAGTTTGGGGGCGAGAGGGCCTGGTGAGGCCAGCACCCTGACCCAGAAGGCACCTGGGAGCAGGAAGGAGGAAACGGAGGGACAGACAGTCAGGAGGAGGAGGGCTTTCTTGCTGGACGGTGGGCCTGGGAACGGTTTTGAGGCTGCTTCCTCTCTCTCGAGCAGCTCCTATTGGGCCCCATGAAGGGCAGAGGGAGGTGGGCAGGGGCCCACACTCATGTCTTTGCCCACCCACCCCACGCTCCTGGGAGAAGGACCCGGTCATCTCATTGGAACTTGAGAACCCGGCCTCCCTGGTGACCAGCCACACCCTTTGGGCAGCGCCGGGGAGTGAAAGGAAAAGCAGGGGGAGACCTCCGGCTGTGCCTTCCCAGCTGTGTGTCCGACACCGAGCTGGGAGGAGAGGGGGGCCCTCCTGGCAGCGGGGGCCACCAAGACAGCACCTCGCCCGGGGGCACGGCTCCACTCTGCCCCAGGAGCGGCTCTCCGTTCCCTTAAAGCTGAATGTGAATGCGGAGGACCCCCAGACGCCAGCGGACATAGGAGTTAGTCCCAGAAGGAGGAGGCGAGAAGGCAGGTGGAGGGGCAGAGGCCCCGGGTCCCAGACCGGCACCTCTCTGCGGGGGGCCTGGGCCTGGCTACAAGGCGGCCCCCAGAGCTGAGGGTTTAGAGGGACCTGCAGCCTCTAAAGGCTCCCCGTCCTTCCCGCAGGCCCCGCCCCGCCTCCCTGGCCTTGGGGTGGGCTGCTGGAGGCAGAGCCTGCGACAGGCTTCCAGCGCTGAGGTCATAAGGAGGGAGCGCTCTTACCCTGTTTCCCCCGAAATAAGACAGTGTCTTCTATTAATGTTTGCTCCCAAAGAGACGCTAGGTCTTATTTTCAGGGGAGGTCTTATTTTCCCATGAAGAAGAAGACGGTACCCATTTATTGTTGAGCAAAAAAAAGGAAATGTATGACCTGTCTACCGTACGGTAGTCGTTGTCATCACAAACCAGCTCACGGATGGGCCGCAGCGCAGCCAGAGCTGTTCAGGCAGGGTGAGGTCTCTTTAAATCAGGAATCAGACGCCTGACGGTAGCTTCGGGGGGGCTTCTATTCCAGGGAGGCCTTATTATCGGGGAGGTTTTATTTTCAGGGGGATGCCTGATATGACAGCGAGAGGCAAAACTGGAAGTAGTAGGTCTTATTTTCAGGGGGATGTCTTACTTTTGGGGAAACGGGGTAAGAGACACCCACGGGAAGAGAGAAGCAGGATGAGGCAGAGACGTGCTGGGGCGTGGTTCCCGGATGCTGGCCTCAGCTTGGTTCCCTCCATACCGTCGTCGTTCATGGCAACCCCCGAGCAATTTCCAGAAAAGACAGTTCTCTGCAGATGGAGCCAGGCAGCAGCCCGTGCTCACCGCTGCTGGGATGGGGTGCACTGGCTCAGAGGAGGGGAACTGGCCAGAGCGCCACAGAGGCCCCTCCAGCCAGCACTCACACACACGTGACACACGCAGGCACTCACAGGGCACCCCGCGTGCGCACCCCTCTCTATGCACCCCTCTCTAGGATCAGGTTCAGTGAGGTCAGGGCACGGCCCAGCACCCACACCAATTGGGGGGCAGCCAGGGTGGGCTGCCGGCCTGTTCTCTGCATGTCTGGCCTTGTGCTCACGTGTGTCCGGGCTGCTGGCGCTGACTCTGTTCTGGCTGTGGCATGCCTGTGTCCCCTGTATGTGCCCGTGTGTCTCTGCGTGGCCACCCCCCGTCTGTTTAATTCCCAGCGGGGCTGAGGCTTTACCCCCGTGTTTTCCCAGATGCCTTCGCACCCCCACAGCCCTGCCCTGGACCCCACAGACCAGAACCCCAGACCCAGAAGCCCCGAGGTCCAGCCTCAACCCCGCCCTGACTGGCCCTCGGTGACCTCAGGGCAGGGTCTCCTCATCCGGGGCTCAGCTTCCCCGGGGAGGGCAATGGGTACGAGGGTGGGCACCTCCCCTGCGGGACCCCCCAGTCTCCCGGGCTCTGGGCTGGAGGCTCACGTCTCTGCCCACCTGCCCCCCGCTCCTGCCCGCAGACCCACGAGGACAGCTACTCCGAGGGGAGCACGGCAGACATGACCAACACCGCCGACCTCCTGGAGCAGGTCCCTGACCTCGGCGAGGACCTCAAGGACCCGGAGGACTGCTTCACCGAAGGTCTTGCGCTGGGTGGCCCGATGCCCCAGCCTCAGCCCTGCCAGGAGGGGCAGGAGGCCCAGCAGCTGCTTAGGGCCGGGGGCCATATTACACCCCATCCTGGCCTGGCTGCCTCCCCTCCGTCCCTCTCTTCCCCCACCCCCATTCATCATGGCTGCACCAAGAACTGGGGCCCCCTGCATTTGCGGGGTGGTAGCATGGCCGTACACTCCCTCAGCGGCTGGAGCTGGGGCTGATTTCCCCGCTGTGCCCTCAGGCCTGGGCACGGAGACTGGCATCTGTAGCTTTTCTGTAGTGAATGGGGAGGGGGGTGTATCTGGAGGGCAGCTGGGGATTTAATGAGGGACTGTCCTCCGCGTGGCCCATCATTTGGGGCTGCCAGTCAAGGGCCCATTCTTTCCAAAGCTCAGAAACTGCCAACATGGAGAAGGCCCAAGGACAGAGCCGCCCCGGGGGATTCTGGAACATTCTGGCAGGAGGGAGGGTTTCCCAGATGGGCCGAGGACAAGATGGAGCCCACCCGGCCCCAGCCTTGCCCCTGCCCACCCTGGCCAGGCCCTTCCCCCACTCCCTTGGTGCCTGGTCCATCTGGCCTTTGTTTGCACAGAGTGCCTGCTGAGTGGGGGCTCAGGCAGACAGCACCCACAGCCCTCCCGGCCCCCCGGGACCCCACCCACCATGTTGCCCTGCTCATCACGCCCCATGGTGCTCTCTGTCTCTCAGGCATGGGCCTTCCCCGCCGACGCCGGCCGGGGCCTGACCCCTCTCTCCCTCTCCCGCAGGCTGTGTCCGGCGCTGTCCCTGCTGCACCGTGGATACCTCGCAGGCCCCGGGCAAGGTCTGGTGGCGACTGCGTAAGACCTGCTACCGCATCGTGGAGCACAGCTGGTTCGAGACCTTCATCATCTTCATGATCCTGCTCAGCAGCGGGGCTCTGGTACCCGCCAGGGGACAGACAGGGCTGGGCAGGGAGGTGTGGGTGCGGAGGGGGGGAGGGTGGGAAAGGAAGTCTCCAGCTGGAAAGCTGGGTGGGAATGGGGGCAGAACCTCTGCTGCAAATGTACTCTCCCAGGCACCCCTCCCCACTCCCCCCACCCCACCCCCACCCCCGCCTAATTAGGAATCAGCTCGCAAACTCTCAACACCTGGGAGCACAGACGCAGGTCCGGGCAGGAAGGAATCTGCAGTGGTCATGGGTCCAGGGCCCCTTGTTTCATGAAAGGGCAGTGATTTGTCCCAGATCACAGTGCACAGCTGGTGCTATAGGTCACAGGTCACTGGCCGCACACAACCTGAGCTCTGGTGACCCTCCCCCTCCCCCCTCCAAACCCCCCCCCCACCTCGCCATCACCACTGCGCACGGCTTCAGGCTCTCTATCAGGCGGGTCCAGTGATTCTGGCTGATACTACAGTGAGGGATCCACTTACCCCAGGTTTTCCCGGGCTGGAGAGACCACGCTGTGTAGTTCCCACATGTCTATATTTCATCCCACACCAAGCTTTTTAAAAAAAAATATTTTTTATTGATTTTTTACAGAGAGGAAGGGAGAGGGATAGAGAGCCAGAAACATCCATGAGAGAGAGACATCCATCAGCTGCCTCCGCACACCCCCCACCGGGGATGTGGCCGCAACCAAGGTACATGCCCCCGACCAGAATCGAACCTGGGACCCTTGAGTCCGCAGGCTGACGCTCTATCCACTCAGCCAAACTGGTTAGGGCCCACACCAAGCTTTTGTGGAAAGATGAAGTAGCTCGCCCACGGCCCCACCACCCACAGGCAGCAGCTATGGCATTTGAACCCAGACAGTCAGATTCCAGATCCTCTGTCCTGACCTTCCATTGGCTCGGTAGCTCTTTTCCGAGCTCTCCTCCATCCGCTTCTGTGAGCCCGGAGAGCCGCAGGGGGTTTCCTCTCTAATTGGTGAAACCCAGACTGAGCAGGTTTGAGAGAGGCAGCAGTTCCAGAAAGTTGAGCAAAATTAAGTAGATGACTCGGGGTGATGGGAGGTTAGGGGGAACTGGAGCAAGCAGGAAGGCTTCCTGGAGGAAGCAGAGGGACCTGGACTCTGGAGGACAGGGAGGTTTGTCAAGCCCTAGAGAAGCAGGGAGGCCTTCCAGGGGTACCCTCTGGCTCCCAAGCACCCAACTCTGATCTCTCAGATCTCTTATTAGAAAAAAGGGAAGAAGGCTCTAGAACAGCGGTTCTCAACCTTCCTAAGGCCGCGACCCTTGCATACAGTTCCTCATGTGGTGGTGACCCCCAACCATAAAATTATTTCCGTTGCTACTTCAATACTGTTATGAACTGTAATGTAAATATCTGATATGCAGGATGTATTTTCATTGTTACAAATTGAACATAATTTAAGCATAGTGATTAATCACAAAAACAATATGTAATTATATATTGTGAAATATTTCTAATTACAAATACAGTGGTACCTCGAGATATGAGTTTAATTCGTTCCGTAACCTTGAGGCGTGGGAAACTATGAGACACTCGAGTTGAGGTCATGTGCAGCCGGTCGATCCATGCGATGACTCCTATTTCAAATGTTGCTCGTATTTCAAAGCAAAAATCGCTCTCTCAATGGCTCGTATCTCAAAAATCTCGTATGTTAGGGCACTCGTATCTCGAGGTACCACTGTAAATGAAATTTCGTCTTGAATCGTGGTGTAGCATGGGTAACAGTCTTCCTAGGACAACAGTAAACGACATGGCTACACTTTGCTACACCGAGGAGCGGTGTGTTGGTTCCTAAGACCATGGGAAATAGGTGTTTTCCGCTGGTCTTAGGCGACCCCTGTGAAAGGGTCATTCGACCCCCAAAGGGGTCGCGACCCACAGGTTGAGAACCGCTGCTCTAAAAGGTGCTGTTGAGCAGAGAGAGGGATGATCAAGGCGGAAGAAATGGAACCTTTCCTGGCCCAGAGGGAGCACGCACCTGACATTGTTGGGGAGGAGCGACTCACAGGGAATGCTTGGGACTACAGAGCGGGGAAGGGTCACTTTGATCCAAGACTCCGCGCCTCCAGTCTGTGATGCCCGCTGTGGGACAGGCCAGGAGGAGGCCCTGTGGCTGTCACTTCCAACCTCCGACCTCCCCCTCCACCCTGACTGCCCCACTCCCGTTCCCGAGTTGGCCCAGACCCGTGTCTTGCAGACTCCGCTGTTTTCCCTTTGGCAGCTAGAGCAGAGCCTCTGCGGACTTCAGAGGAGGATGACTTGACGATTTGTTAACAGGTTTTGTTTTTTAAACAACCACAAACGAGGGCGGCCAGAGCCACTTAGTCTGGGCTGTGGAGGAAAAACTCAGCCTGAGGAGGAGTTTTGGCAAGCAGAGATGCATCTAATCGGGGTAGACAGCCAAGCCGTGTTAAAAAAAAAAAAAAAGTCGATGATATATCGAGAAAAGAAGTCTCAGTGTGTGATTTAAAGTTATAAACTGGTTTAAAAGAAAGCAGACTATAGATTCCTTCCAAATTGCTGATAGAAAACATAGATCTTACAGTAAAAAGATAGGAAAAAAAATAAGCAACAAGGAAGCGTTAAATCAGGAAACAGAAAGCAATATGGCAGAGGCAAAGATCAAGCATGCGTTTTAATAATAAATGTAACTGGATAAAATTCATCTTTTAAAAGAAAAGGACTCTGAATGGATTTTTTTAAAAAGCTTCAACTCTCAAATGACAGTCCTGGAACACTGTGACTCAGAAATATTAAAAGTGAAATAATAAGGTATTTCAGGCAAATGAAAACAATGACAACAAAAACCGGAGTGCTTTTGTTGGTGAATATTAAACAAGGTTGAGTTCAAGGGCTCGAGATATAAAACAAAGAGGGTCCCCACCTATATTAAAAATATAACTGTTATGAATATATTCGCTTGGGATTGTACGGCACCTACCGTATTTTCCGGCATATGAGACAACTGGGCGTATAAGACGACCCCCAACTTTTCCAGTTAAAATATAGAGTCTGGGATATACTCGCCCTGTAAGACGACCCCCGACTTTTGAGAAGATTTTCCTGGGTTAAAAAGTTGTCTTATACGCCGGAAAATACGGTATTTATAAAGCAAAATCATTGGGGAAGGAGGTCAGAATGGCAATAGTGCAATAGGACAGGGAGATTTTGCCACATGCTATCCTTTTTTTTTTTTTTAAAGGAGCCCAAGATGAATGATGAGAAAGTAAGAGAGAACCTCACATTTTTTGATTTCTTATTAATTTTTAGAGAGAGGAAGGGAGAGGGGAAGAGAAACATCAACGTGAGAGTGAAACATCCATTGGCTGGCTCTTATACTCCTCCTCCTAGGGTACAAGCCTGTAACCCGGGCACGTGCCCTGACCAGGAATTGAACCATCACCCTTTGGTGAGAGGGATGTCCGACTGCCCATTTAAGGCCCAATATGACAGTCAGACATCCCTCAAGGGGTCCCAGATTGGAGAGGGAGCAGGCTGGGCTGAAGGACATCCCCTCCCCTCCATGCATGAATTTCATGCACCTGGCCTCTAGTATTTTTACAAAAAGCATACAGTTTTATAATCAGAGAAAACTCTGCCTTGAACAACTCCCCACGTCCATACTGGGACCTGAATTTCCTGTGGTCCCGTGGACACGGGCCGGATGAGCCCCGTGCAGGGCTCAGCAGCGCAGGCTCGGGCACTGCGGACAGCACTGGCCCCTGGTCCCCGGCCGCTCACGGAGGCCCTGCAGTCAGCCAGGGAGGCCCTGAGCCACAGGTGGAGGCGGCTGGCTCCCAGGGCCCTCGGTGACGCGCTCAGTTGCCTGGACTGGGAGGCTCAGAGCACTTTCTGGGCCGGAGCAGTCACTGCAGGGAGCAGGTGCGGATGGGAGGCCAGAGGAGGCGGGGGGGGGGGGGGGGGGGGGGGGGGGGGGGGGGGGGGGGGGGGGGGGGGGTTCCCCAGGAGCCCAGGAATGTGGGCGGAGGACCGAGGGGCAGAAAAACAACCTGGAGCATCTGAGAGACCTGGACG
>PVJN01025664.1:0-29568 GCA_004026805.1 Lasiurus borealis | reverse complement strand
ATTTTGAGATCAAAAGAAGACTTGCATCTTAGTTAAATCACTTTTCTTTTGCTTTAGTGCTTATTGAACACATATGCTGACTATGCCCATATTCACTGCAAGTGAACAAACATCAGTCTCCATGCGTAGCAAGAGATGTTGTCAAGTTGAGCACCAACAGCTGGCTCTGCAGATGTCAACAACAGCTGCATTTTGTCATTCCAAGCCATGTGAGTCCCAATTAATCTCCATCTCTCCTTGTTTTCAGAAAATTTGATGCCTATGTATAAAATTATTTTACCTTCCTGGTTAGACTCATTTTGCAATCATACCCAGATGTATCCAGGCACCTTTACGAAATTAGTTTCTGTTTTCTGAGGAATCTGAAATAAAAATGAACTCTTATATCAAATTATTAGTGAGGAAGAAATCTCAGCAGAAGGCATGATCCAGTTTGCTAATCACTTCTAGCAAAGGATCTGAGTGATATGCCAGCTTCGTAAATCACCTGGCCCCCACAGAGACCTTTCAGTAGGAAATCTGTAAATAAAATGGATATTCATATTTCATAGTGCATCTTTCTTACAGCAGGTCTGTACAACAGGACCACTGCTACATAGATGTAGGAAGGCCGCTTGGTTGAAATGAAAACAAAGGCAGTGTCTGTGAGAGGTCATTGATGCTGTAAGTGTGGGGACTGTTTTCAGGGCTGGCCAATGGATGCTATCCTCTTTGAGTGTTTGCTTCATCCATCACAAGGTACCTAATGCAGCTGTACTCACGGGCTCCTTTTAGAGTGAAATCCAAATACCAAACCAACTAGAGCAGATGATGATTTAAAGAGACATGTTCCTGGACAGAATTTGTTAGTCAATGGCTCAGGGAAAAGTTCTGGCTGCATACATTCTGAGCCCTCTCTGCCTTTGTTAAGTGAGTGAGTGTTCTCAGTGATGGGTTTTTATTGCCTGGACACCCATGGCGAGTGGAACCTATCTAATGAAGTGGATAATGGAGACAAGAATGAAATAGAGGTATTCAGGTATCATCATAATTAGCGAGTTGATCACCAAGGTAGGGTCTGCCTGTTCTATGAACAACTACTTTACAGGCTTAATTTCTGCCAGTACTTTCTGTTCCCTCATCTCAACAGAGAGAGAGAAGGAAAGAGGACACATTGGGGTCTCTCCACTTCAAAAAAAAAAAGGGAGTTGTTTTAATTTACATAGGATCATTTGTTAGTTTGTATAGTCAATTCTTAATTGTGCCTGTGGATAATATCCACAGTAACTTTTCCTCGCCCAGGACAACCTGCTTATCCAAGTTGTCCATTAATAGGATTACAACCTCTGCTCGAAAACATGGCATGATCCTTGTGGAAGACGAAAGGAAGTATTTAAATCAAAACACAGTCTATTCCTCTGCCTACCACAGTGGTTTTTAAGCTATGTTTGTTTTAACAGTAGAATGGCTTGAATCAAAATATTGAGCAGAAGCTCACAGTAGAAAATACCAGGATGCCTCGGGTTCTCACAGCTGCACCAGCAGCTATCCTACAGAGAAGGCCCTCAGCCTGCTTTGCCCTGTTGGGCAGCTCTTAGCTACTACTGACAGAGAGAGGTATAATGGAGGAGAGGCTCCCCAGCCACAGACTGGGATAATTCTGAGGCGTCATTAATGTTCCAGAGAATCCGGCAGCAGCTCCTCTCTGTGGGATTCTGAGTCTGTAACCCCTGTTTGGCATGCTCTGATTATCTGAAAGAGGGGAGGGCTTCTGTAAGTTAGAAGTTGTCTGTTCGCAGCAGGGAGTGGGGACATAGGGGAGCTGAAGAGGGGCAGAAATACTCAGGAGATTCAGCAGCCCTGGAGTCAAGACTTCAAACTATGGCATCTTCATCCTGCTATAGTCCTGTGTGTCCAGGCCAGTAGAATTAGTCTACGTTCAAATAAAAATATATTTACAATAATTTCTGTAGCATTCTCCCATGTACAGAAAAAAAGTAGCAAAAGATGTCACAATATAATATATGTCATGAAAAGGACTCCTGGAAAGTGAGTGTTATTCAAAGGCCTAGAAGCAAGTGTTGGTCATAGGTTTTGCCAGGGCTATGCGACTTCTTTTGCCCATCAGGTGTACCCTATAGTTTGTATCATGGAGCCCGTTGTTTCCCATGCTCATCCTCCCTGACCCTGGTTCTGACCCAGTCTCACAGACTGATTCCTTACATCTGACTCAGTGCCACCTTTTAGCTGCCCAACTCACAACTTGGCTCTTTCTTCCCTGGTCTTATTCTCTCTTTACTCTTTGAACCTAACACACAACACAGTAATTCCTCCCCTGATGATTCTAGAGCTTCTGCTCAGCTTTATAATTCCAGGTTTCTTGGAGAAATACCTTACCTAATTTGGACATTGGGACTCTTTACACTAGAGTTGACCTACTGGGCTTATCCAACCCTTACAGTGGAATCAGACCTGATTAGTAAAAAGATATATTCTTACCCTGTCCTCCACAGCACTGACTTTTATTTGGCTTTCTATATATTTTACTTATTTGTCTTTTCTGTCTTTTACCGAAATATAAGTTCCACAAGGGAAGAATTTTTAAAAATCTGCTTTGTCCTTACTATATCTGCAGCAGCCAACACATAGTACATGCCTTATAATTTTTTTTAAAACATTATTTTTAAAAGACCAGTAAATGAATAAATGTCTTCATATTCTTTAGGTCCCTTTTTTCATAGTACAGTCTATCTTGGGAGAAAGTTTTAGCTCAATTATAATAAATTACCCATGTCCCCTCCCCTCCCCCCAACTTTTCAGGGGAGAGAAGAGGGAAGTAGAAGAGAAAATAAGACATGTTAAACAAAGTATACCTGTGTGTTAGATGTAGTCTTTAAAATCAATAAAAAGATCAATAAAAAGAAAATAAACTCTTGGATCTATAATAGATTCTTTAAAAGACAGTATATTCAGGTTAGAAACCTGTGTAAACAAATTACTTTTAGCCTATATAATGTTTTTTCTTATGCAAGGCATTAGGTATAAAAAACGTATCGATGCTCTATAGAAAATATAGAGAAGGAAGTACTCATTCTGATGGCAAAAGTTGTCTCATGGCTTGCCATATAGATATATAGCCTCCATTCCATACATTTGAGGGTTAACAGACTACCAAGTGAGTTGAACTTAATATTTTTTGGAGGAACACCATGACAAATTCTTGTCTTCTATTTCCAGCTTCTTTCCAATCTTCACTGTTGCTAATTCTAGATGAAACAGCCAATTCAAGTTACTGACTGTAGAAAACCAAGGCAACTGATTTATTTAATAGAAATGGCTAGGTGAATGTTCAGAGGTCTCACTCTTCTGACTATCACCAAATAATGTGTACAGGATTAACCCTTATACCTTACAAAAGCTGGACAAAATTAGACACAAACAAACAAGGATAACCAAGGCAGCTGGGACTAGAAGCGACACAGAAACACTAATAGAGAATTTGCAAGTGAAACATGGAAGATAATAAAGCCAATAAGGGTGCCTCCTCATGCCAGTTACCACAGTGGGCAGTTGGAACTCAGTCCTACTGGGTGTGTAGAACAAGCCTAGATATATCCAAATAAGGAGCAAGGAATCTGGATTTCCCTCTTCCCCGCCCCCCACCCCCCCCACCACCATCTGTCTATTAAGAGTTCCTTCTGGGAGTTTCTTAGTCAGCTCAGGTTTTTATAACAAGATAGCACAGACTGGGTGGCTTCAATGGTAAACATTTATTTTTGTTTTGGAGAGGACACCTTTCCCGGCTTGTAGCAGCTACCTTCTCACTATATTCTCACATGGGTGAGAGAGAAATCATCTCTCTTGTGTCTCTTCATATCCATGTCATTCAAGAGGGCTCCACTGTCATGACCTAATTGCCTCCCAAAAGCTTCACCTTCAAATACCATCCCACTGGACTAGAGGGTTTCAACCTATGAATTCTGGGGAGCAAGAACATTCAGTCCATAGCAGGGAGCATTAATTTCCTGACATTTCTGGCTCATGTGAGACAAATATGCAACCTTGGCCTCACAAAAGTCCCCCAGAGGAGAGATACATGTGTTTTCAGTAAGCAACTTTCAGCGTGTTGAGATAACAAGAGTAATGTTAGTGATGCTACAGACTCTGATGCAGTAATTCTACTCCTGGGTATATACTCAACAAAAATGCATATACATACCTCAAATGACAAATAGGAATATGCATCGTAGCATTACTTGCAGTAGCTCCCAACTAGAAATTTCCCAAATAGCCATCAGCAATTCAACGGACAAATACATTGTGGTGAATTAGCACAATTTCCACAATTCCAGTGTTAGTCCAGGCCATCACCATCTCCCACTGGGAGCCCTGCTGCAGCCTTTTAACTTGCCTCATGTTTGCTCTCTATAGTTCTTCCTTAAAATTATGTGAAATTTTAAAGTGTTAAATTCTGTCTTTTAAAGCTAGAGTTCTCTTTCTAAGATATAAATAAAATTATATGACATTGCTCCTGTTTAAAACCCTCTAATGGGGGTTCACTTCACTTAGAATGAAGTACAAACTCTCTCATGTACCCTGCCTACTTCTTTGCCCTCTTCTGTCTGTCCCTTCCTTTGCCCAGTACACTCAGCCACAATGACCTTTTCCTGCCCCTCAACAGAGTCATATGAGTTCCCTCGGAACCTTAAAGCTTGGAGTTCCTGCTCCTTAGAGGCTTCCCAGATCCTCTCAACATGGCTACTTCCTTCTCATTTTTAATTGAGGTATAATGTGCATAAAAAGTGAGCAAACCGTAAGCAGTCAGTATGATCACTTTAGATAGTTAGGTAGAGGTAACAGAACCACTGTGAGGTTTAGAAAGATAGTCATTGAAGCAAGGAGGAAAGGAAAGTGGTATAGGAAGCCAAGATGAAGGAGGACTAGTATTGAGGTGTTTTCCAGAAATGAGATGAGAAAGAATTAAGACTTGAACAATGGCATTGGCAATGGGAAGGGAAAGGAGGACCCAGAGAGATTTGAGAGAAGCTACCTAGCATCTCAGGCTATCTGCAGTGGCTTATAGACACTTTAACCACCTTATTCAAATCAGTTTGTGGATTTACCTGTATCTAGAAATGAAAATCTATCTTGAATTACTACTTAGTGTTTTTCACTAATCAGACCCGTAGTTACTTTTTCTTAAGAAGTCTACAGTCTTGGCCATGCTCTTTGTGTTAACTTCCCTTGCTCATTTAAAAACCTGCTTATTTTCATATAATATGTTACTAATAATTCCTTCCTCATCTTGGATCCCAGTCTTCCTCTTGCTTTATTATAGCCAGTATATGAATAAAATATTGAGCTGCTGATTAATGACTCTATCCACATCACTTTGAGATGTCTGAAGGAATTACCCAAGTGCCCAGACAGCTCTATAATGTCACATTTAAATTAGAGGCTGAATCTTTAAAAGAATGTCCTCTGTTGTGAAGGTTGTGTTATAAAGATGGTAATCAGACCTATTTCCTTTTAAGAAAAAAAACAGAAGCATTACCTTTTATTCCAAGAAAAGAGCATGAGATACACTACTTACACTATGCAAATGCGTAAGTTAATGCTTTGACTTCAGTTACATTTATTTCTAGATGCAAAATATGCCTTCTCAGGAGAGTCTAAGAATAGATAGGGATTCTCGTTTGCTTTTTAAATTGCTTTTGTGTTAGAATTCTGAATTGATGTTACTTTCCCCGCCTTTGGTTTTTATGAGCATTGTGCTGGCACTGTATTTTTTCCCGTAGAGGGCATTGTTAGTTGGCATTGACCCCTTCGTTACACACCACCTATCAGGGTTATAGAGCAGCCAGTAGAACCTCTGAGCTGACCATAACTGAGATTCCATATGGAAATTCAACAGAGCTGGGGACCTTGAGGAGTTAGCTCTCAGTCATCTCAATCCTGAATGATAACCAAAATGACCATAATAATAGCAGTAGGAGTCACTGTATTGGCAAAAGGCATAATAGAGCTGATATGATGAAGTGTTGATTGTGTGCCTGACACTGCTGATTACATTACATACTGCATCTCATTTAATCTTCTTGACTCTGTTATTATCCAAGATCATGCTCCTGGAAGAGGCAGAGTGAAAATGTAAACCAATGTCTGCTGCCAAAGAACATGCGTTTTCTTGTTGTATTACACTGTAAGGATCTGAGCTACTACATAGCTTGATATTCAGACAGCCTATAATAGCTCCCTTCATGTAAATTATATCTTGGAGAGTTTAACCTCTATTTAAAGTAAAGCAAACACTGCTTAGATGGGAATGAATGGCCCAAATGGAATGTCTAAATCTAGTGATTATATGAGTAAAAGTTATAAAGATCTCAAAATTTCTAGGAAGACTCAGATTTAAAATATTATTTTCCTCTATTTACATAAATATCATTCTATCATGTGTCTCAATTTTTGAATTAGAAATTATGGTCTCAGTAACCGCACTGATATTTTTATGCCTTGAAAAGGAATATATGTCTTTACCTTGAGAGTCTTTTAGCTAAATGCTGAGTCCAACCATCACTGTTCATGCTCCATCTGAGATACCTGTCACAACTTCAAATGCTTTCATATTATTGTATGTCACCTCATCCCAAAGCAATGTTTAGTATTATAATATCTCAAATTCCCATCTAGAAAATGAGACATTGTTTCAAGTGCAATAAACTCCTTTCTGAAAATGACAAAATCATTCTAAAGTTCATCTTGAAAAAAAAAGTAAAAGAAGAGTTAAGAATAGAGTCCTGAATTTTAAAATACATTTAAAACCTTACATAATTAAAATATCATGGTACAGTATAAAATTGACAGATAAATATGAGTTGAAATATATATCTATATTGAATTACATATATGATAAAGAAATAGTCACATACTGATGAGAAAATGATGGATTACCACTCATGTGGAATGAAGGAAATTGGCTTTTAGGAAAAAAAATTAAGCTAGATCTTCACCTCAAATGATAGTCCTAAATATATTTCACATGGTTTGAAAACTAAGTATAAATATTAAAAATTTAGTTTTATTTAATATTTTTAAATAGAAAGAAATCATATAGAAATATTTAACTTTTTAAATATTGGTCAAGGAATGCCTAAGCACCAGAGAAATGAATGAAATCACCAAGGAAATGATATATAAAGTTGGCCACTTAAAAATGAAAAAGTCTGACAGTTAAAAATACTCCAAAAACACTCTAGAAAAATTACTTTCAATAAGTACAGAATACAAAAAGACTTAGAACACTTTTTAAACTTCCAAATATATACCACATAGAAGAGAAAAATATATATTAAAATAAACATATAAACACCCATAAAACAGAGTTTTTCAGTCTTACTTGTAATAAGGAGGGTTATTTATCATATAACAAATTAAATACAATGTGAATGCAGTGAAATAGGTATTCTTAAACACAAGAGGGAATTTATATTATTACCACCTGCCCTACAATAATTTTGGCAAGTATATTATAGGCATTACAAAGTTCATAATCTGTGTCAAAATAATTTCAAATCTAGCAATTTTGGTAAAAAATGTTATATACAAAGGTATTCATAAAGCAATTATTTATATCACTCAGGACTAAAAGGAAAAAAGTGGCTCTTTGGGGAGATGATTGATTCCAGAGCAGAGGCAGGAAATGTAAAAGTTAAGTCTGGAACACATTGAGCCAAAAAGGAAGGAAGCCCAAAGACTCTAGGATGATGTCAGAAGACACAAAGTCAGCCTAGAGAAGTGCCCACTAGACAACCTGAGCATCAGAAAATTATAACCAACTGTAAAACACTAAAGAAAAATCCATTGGTCTATGTTAGCACTAAAAAACACACCAGTAAATAAAAGAGAGAAAAACAAAACTCATTTATCTCGCTCTTTAAATTAGTACTTAGAACATCAGTAAGCATTAATCCTGCATTTTCAGAGGGAAAACTCTTCTTTCCAGAGGAACAGTAGTTATTCAATGGAGGTGAAATAACAGAATTAGAAAAATTACCATTTGAAGTTCCCAATAAAATAATTGCTTTAGGCCAGAATCACTAAAGATGCTAACAACCATCAAGTGAAAAGTTATTGGGAAATAAGACACATCATAATTAAAGTGCCAAGAGCAAAAGACAAAGAGAGAATATTAAAAGCAGCAAGAGAAAAACAGTTAATTACCTACAAGAGAGCACCCATAAGATTGTCAGCTGATTTCTCAACAGAAACTATGCAAGCCAGAAGGGAGTGGCAAGAAATATTCAAAGTGATGAATAGCAAGAACCTACAACCAAGATTACTCTACCCAGCAAAGTTATCATTCAGAATTGAAGGTCAGATAAAGAGCTTCACAGATAAGAAAAACCAATAGAGTTCATCAATACCAAACTAGTATTATATGAAATAGTGAAAGATACTCTTTAAGAAGAGGAAGAAGAAGAAAAAGGTAAAGATAAAAATGATGAACAACAAATATATATCTATCAACAAGTGAATCTAAAAATCAAGTGAATTTAAAATCTGATGAACAGAATAAACTGGTGAATATAATACAATCAGAGGCATAGAAAGGGAGTGGACTGACAATTCTCAGGGGGAAATGGGTGAGGGGGGTGCAGGGAGAGATTGGACAAAAATCATACACCTATGGATGAGGACAATTGGGGGGAGAGGTAAGGACAGAGGGTGGGGTGGGAGCCAAGTGGAGGAGAGCTATGGGGGAATAAAGAGGAACAATTATAATAATCTGAACAATAAAGATTTATTAAATTAAAAAAATTATATGATGATTAGAGAGTATTCAGAGAGTTGATATTATGAACTTATTAAACATCTTTTCAAAGAATTTCCAAACACATGGGCAAATAGCCACAATACAGTGATAAAGGAAAAAAAGTTTTATATATATATATATATATATATACACATACACACACATACATACACTAGAGGCCCAGTGCATGAAATTCATGCATGGGGTTGTGTGTCCCGCAGCCCAGACTGCATCCTCTCCAATCTGGGACCCCTCGAGAATGTTTGATGGGCTGTGGGACATCCTTCTCACAATCCAGGACTGCTGGCTCCCAACTGTTCGCCTGCCTGCCTTCCTGATTGCCCTTAACCGCTTCTGCCTGCCAGCCTGATCACCCCCTAACAACTTCCCTGCCAGCCTGATTGCCCCTAACTGTTCTCTCCTGCTGGCCTGGTCACCCACAACTGGCCTCCCTTGCAGACCTGGTGGCTCCCAACTGCCCTCCCTGCTGGCCATCTTGTGGCGGCCATCTGTGTCCACATGGGGCAGCCATCTTTGACCACAAGATGGCTACCCCCATGTGGACACATGATGGCCGCCACAACATGGCCGGCAGGGGAGGACAGTTGTGGCATTCAGTCCAGCAAGGGAGGGCAGTTAGGGGTGACTGGGCTGGTAGAGGAGGACAGTTGAGAGGGACCATGCCTGCAGAGGAGGACAATTTGGGGGGACCAGGCCAGTGAAGGAGGGTAGTTAAGGGAGATCAGGCCAGCAGGAGAGGGCAGTTAGGGTTGATCAGAATGGCAGAGGAGCAGTTAGGAGTCAATCAGGCTGGCAGGCAGAAGCGGTTAGGGGCAGTCAGGCACACAGGCAGGTGAGTAGTTGAACCAGCAGTTCTAGATTGTGAGAGGGCAGTCATATATCCCTGAAGGGTTCCCAGATTGGAGAGGGTGCAGGCTGGGCTGAGGGACACCTCCCTCTCCCCTGTGCATGAACTTCATGCACAGGGCCTCTAATATATATATAACTTGATTTTGCTGTTTTATATTCACCCAACACATTTACCAAACAATATAATATGCTAAGGACTTTTCTAGGTACCTAAGAAAATATACCTTCATATTAATAGTGTAGTCCCTGGCTGTGAGGGTGGTAGGAGATCCTTATTATCTTCTGATACTTTCCTAAAATTTTCAGATTATATAATCATTTTTAAAGCAAAAATAACAAACAAGCATTGTGGTTAAAAGCAGTCATCAGGACTGCAGCATTAACAATTACTGATATTGACAGAGTGCCTGGCAAGTGGCAGCCTCTCTTCCTTATGCTCTACAGGGACAACTCGGCTGAGCCCTCCCAACAACTCTTTGAGGCATTACTCTTCTATCCATTGTGCACACAGAAACTGAGCAATGAGGGGTTTGGTAATTTGCCTGAGGTGATGATTCTTAAGGTGAAAAAGTGTTGTCTCCAAGGAACATTTGGCAATGTTGGAAGATATTTTTTGGTTGTCACACTGGGGACCAGAAACATTGTTAAACATTCTTTGATGCACAGTACAGTTCCCCATAACAAAAAAAGTATCAGCCCCAAATGTCAATAGTGCTGAGGTTGAGAAATCCTGACCTAGGATCATGTAACTCATAAATGGTAGAGCCAGCCTAGCTTTGAGCCCTGGCAGCTTGACTCACAAACCCACATTCTTCACTGTGTATATATTGTTCTAAATACATGCCATACTCACATATTGTCATTAAATGATAAAATGTTTACTTATTAAAGGTAGTTATTAGTAAGAATAATTGCTGCCATATATGATGCTGTGATTTATCAAAAATATTAAGTAAAATATAAAAATGATAATCTTTTTCTAAAAGTTCCCAAGATTCAAATGAACTAAAATGGCATACCATATGGTAAGAAGGGATTCCATTGGTGTAGTTCTTTCAGAAAACAACTTTTCAGTTTGCAGCAACATCTTCATATGTATAACCTTTGATCCAGAAATTCCACTTTGGAGAATTTATTCCAAAAATTTAAACCAAAATATGGAAAAATCTTGGTGTGCAAATACATTTTTTAAGAGGAAGAAAAAGAAAGTTACCCCAATGTCTAATAATAGGAGTGCTTATTAAACTGTGTGCATGTGCTTGAGAGAATCTATGTAAGAGTGTAGAAAACCACATATAGTATGATATTAGGTGAACAAAAGAAACAGGATATCAAGTCACATACAGGTACATATTGTGCAAGCATGTGGAAAAAGCAGCAGCCTTTAAAAGATGAAAAGAAAATGCATCACTAGAGTTGCTGGGTTAGGATAGTAAAGCGTGAATTCTTCGCCTTTTCTTTTTTTCTGCCTTTTCTTTTAAAAATTGTCTAAAATGCAGCTATCATTTTTTATGGAGTAAAAACAATCAAAATATTTTTAGTTGTACCTAAATCTGAGGAAAATGATAGCTTTTTTTTTTTTAAAGGGAGTTCCTTTATAAAACCTGAGATATGTATAAACAAGCTTATGACCTAAATCTGAGCACTTTAAAGGTAAAAACAAATCCGATAACAGAGCCAAAGTCCTCCCCACACATTCTCTGTCGATATTAGATGAGAAAATCTCCTCTCTGGCAATCTTAACATCTCCTTCTCCCTCTATAATGACTTGATGCATAAAAATTAATCTTTTCCCTCCGCTTTGATCCCTGAGCTCCTTAGTGAAGATTCCGTCTTGTTCTATAACACATGATGAAGCATTTCCCCTGTTCTAATGTGACAATGGCCCTACTGAGCACACCAATTTGAGTCGGAATGTGCCACAGCCTAAGAGGAAATTTTAAGAGGCAATTCCACCTAGAACTATTTGGCAAATGCATAAAAAAGACACATTAACACTGTGTCTGAAAATAGTGCCCTTAACAAAAGAACACAAAACAGAGCTGGGAATGGGGGAGGTGGGAAGGGATGAGAAAAGAAAAAGCAGAGGTGAGGTGCTCCAGGGGTAGGGGTCCCACCAAGCACAGATCATGGAGATGAGTCAGTTTTACCTCCCTCACCAACCCCCTAAAAAACACATTTGAAAACTTTCTATATAAAAGGTTGTTTGTCAAGGCTAGGGAAAAACATTCTTTAATTAGTTTACTCAAGTATTAAGTCTGACATCTAGAATCTCAATATTAGCAAAAATGTGATAATTATAGCTGGAAGGGTTTTTTTATTGAATGTAAATTCATGTATAACACTTTTAGCATATCTCACCCCCTATTGTTATTTCTCCTAGTGTTCACACTTAACTGAAAGCCTTTGGGCTCCTCTCTGAAATGGGATCTCCAATCCATAATCTCCGTACTTTTCAAGTAGTTGCAGTTCAGCAACAGCTGTGACAAAGGGAAAATACAACCTCAAAGGATCCTGCCAACTTGTGGGTACCCAAGACTCCAGAATGCCCACTCTGCTCCAGAGGGAGCTTTCTGGATTTTCCCACAGCACACCACTTCCCCACAGGGAGGTTCTGAGTGCTTTCTGAAAAATCATTTTGACCAATTTGGCTGTCAATTCAGGGAGGGAGTCTGCCAACCTGATCTAGTCATTGGCTTGAAGGGAGAGGACAGAAGTAGGAAACATGTGTTTGGTGTTACGGTGGGTCAGGTCTGTGCAAGCAGGCATTTGCTCATATTCCCTTCGATGGCTTCCCCATTTTAGACAGAACTGGGAGAAGTGAAATGACGTGCCCAACATCATGTGATTCGTGAACGTCACAGAAAGACTCTGAGCTAGGTCAGCCAAATGGCAAAGCTTGTGCTCTGCCCTCTCTAGGACTTGCTGGCCTGGGGGAGGGGAGAGTGCATGGCCACAGAACACACTGTAGACACCTGCAGTCCAGAAACAAATTAATATTAACAGGCTCAAGCGTGGGATGGCCATGTATTCCTACTCCCAATATTAATGTATTTTTGCATATTCTTATAATATATATGGAGAGTGGTCATGGCTGGTGGTTTGTTGTTTTTTTTTTGTTTTGTTTTGTTTTTTGGTGGGGGGGGAGAGGAAGGAGTTGGTTAGATTTTTGAGGGTGGCAGCCACTGACTAATCTTTTAGGGTTGTCATCCCAAATGCCTCCATGGGCCAAGCTTTTCTCAAGACTTGGGAAGAGGTGGGGACCAAGGTAGTCTGGAGAAAATACCCCCCTTAAAAAAGGACAGAGCACTATATCCAGTACCTCATGTCACTCTGGGCAACTGTGGGACCAGTATGAAGAGCTTTGGATGTTTCAAACAATGCCAGGAACATATTTCTTATGTTTATGTGAACATTCTAGATTTAAGGTTGGCAGCTATTAAAAATTATTTTTTTCAGTTGTGTAACTCAAATAAAACATGTCCATGTGCCTGATTTTGTTGTGACCCTTTGCTGCTTTGCAAGTTCTGGTCTAGATGAAACATCGGTGGGGTGGGAAGGACCTCAGCTCAGCTTAGTCCTAATAGAAATAACAGAAACAGCTTAATTTCTCTCCAGTCAGTGAGGAAACACCTTGTCCATTTTAGGCGGGTTGTCATTTTAATAGTATTATTTGGAAAAAGGAAACAACTATCACAAATACTCCATTAAAATATGTAGATCTTTCAAAACCAATTATCAGGGCAAGAGATGAGAGGGATTTTACAGTTTAACAAAATAGAAAAACAGCAATCTTACCTAATAATAGACAAACATGTAAATTGACCACACCTCTGCTACACTGCCAGCCAATCAGGAGTGGTATGCAAATTAACCCAACAAAGATGGCAGTTAATTTGCATACATGGGTGCAGTGTGACTAGGGTGAGATACAGGTGTTCTGCTCTACCTCCCCTCTCTCAGAGCCTCTGGGCAGCGTGGGAAGGTGGGGCCTGAGCAGAAAGAGGCTGGGACGAAGTGGAAAGGCAGTGCCAGCAGCCAGGGAAAGGAAAGCCCTTTCTATCATGAATCTTAGGCACCAGGCTTCTAGTATATATATATATATATATTGCTGGCTGGAATTAAGCAAATGTTTAACAAGAGCCCCATTCCAACTGTGGAGAGAGACCCATCACAGGATTTCCTGGCAGGGCTACAATGTCTTTTTGCAGAGAGAGCTCATTTCCTACCATCCATCCTCTGCCCAAACTCTTTCCTAATTACTAACTTGTTTCTTAGGTTACTGATTCCAGCTGCATTTTATTACTGAAATCCTCCTCTTGCCAAGGAAGAAGTTGAAAGTGAAAAATAACCGGGTGTTCCTAGCCATTCAGGCACCCCAAAGCACACTATCCAGCAAGATGAGTTCTCTTGTATGAAAATATGCTCCGATGGAAGCATTTGAATACACTTTTTGCTCACATAACCATTCAGGTGCAGGGGCATCTCATGGTACTGTGTTGAGAAGTGGAGGGGATGAATTGTAATGAGATCACAGATGTGAGAGACCATCTGGGAAAATCCTCTATTACTAGTTTGTTGCTAATGTTTGTAAATGCCTCCAACTGGACACTGACTTATAACAAATTATTTCTAGCAAAAAAAAAAATACTCCTAGTAAAATAGCTCAAGTGTACACATTTCTAAGTCTAAATAAAACCACTTTGTGCCATCTGTGGAAGGAAAGCTGTGTCCACTCTCTAGTTCATCAAGAAGAGGTGAGGTATTCTATATCTGAGAAACCTGTTATCTTAAGCATTTAGTCCAGGCTCTTGATTTTGAGGTCTGATTTTATTGGCATTGGCATAGTTTGATAGAAAGGTCAAATAGCATAGCCTTTTCAAGGTCACAAAACCAGAAAGTAGCAGAAAGGGTATTCTGACCTTGGGCAAGACCATGTTTTTAAGATGTAGGGTGTGTCCCAGAGAAAATTGACACTCTTACTAGCTGTGTGAACCTTGGGCAAGTTCCCAATATCGCTGAGCCTCACTGTGAAGATTTTAAAAAAAACCACAAACTCACATCAATAGCTAACTTATTGCATATATTCTATAAGTTACAAAGCTCTGTATTACGTTCATTACATAACTTAACTTACTTATTCATTCACTAGTAATGATAACATCATTAATTTTCTAAGTTAATTAGTACCAATTCACAATAGTATCATCTTCACAGGATCATCATGATGATTAAGTGATAAAAAATAGGTTAAAGCGCCTTGCCAACCAAAAAGATATATAAATGTTAATTATAACATATTGTTAAAAACAAGACAATAGGCCCTAAGTGGATTTGCTTTACGCTAAGTCTAATGTCACTAAGCCAAGACTTAATTACAGTTCCAGCTCTTCCAGAAATGGAATCTTACACCAGTCATTAGGAATCACCTGACAAGCATCTGTTAGGTAATCTGCCTGATAGACCCCTGCCATCCCCTAAAGAAAAGTAACTTTGCAATAACCAACCTGCTGTTTTTGCCCAGTATAATTTCCACATTCCACTCTCTTCTGCTTATAAAAATCTTCCATTTTGTACAGCTCCTCAGAGCACCTTTCCATAGGCTGGATTGGGTGCTGTCTGATTTGAATCAATTTTTGGCTCAAATAAACTCCTAAATTTAATAAACCTCAGTTTATCTTTTAACAGTATGTGATAAAATTTTAGAAGCACCAGAAAAGTTCACAGATTACAAAACTGTGCTCTGAAATATCTTTATCAGGTACCAAGTTATCTTTTATTCCAAAACTGCCACAGGATTTAAGACCCATGGCCCCAGGATCTCTATTTGGGGATTTAGTGACCTAAATATCATACAAAGCTATAAATGATGCACAATACTAGTAAGTCTCTTCCTAGGCCTGAGCTTTGATTGGGCAGAGCGTATAGAAAGAGTACAGGGTCCCTGAAATCTGGGGGAGGGGTATGATGCAGAAAGGACAGCCTAAAGGGAGAAGGCAAACTTGGCTGGCCTTGATAATGAACTTCTCTTAATGGGCAGAGAGGAAATTCTCAACAGTATTAACAACATAATAGATGTTTCCTCAAGTATAGTACAGGTATTTTATTCTATCAACTAGTCTTATGTAATTGCAATGCCAGTATACTAGCACAATTATACCAGAAGTACCAACTTCAAATTTAAAAGGCTGCGAGAATAAATCTGTCAACAGTTTCATTAATTTGAACATCAGTATGTTGGAATGTGTGGTGATGAAACAGGGCAAGGCTGGTGCTTCCCTTTGCTGGGCAAACTGCCTCTTCATTGATAATGCAAATTGTGACTGCAAACAGCACCTCTGGGGGGCGTTTAAAGTGCTTAAGTGCACACTTCAGAAGCGTTTCTTTTATAAGCAATTAGTCTGTTCATGACACATCATTCTTATCTATTCATTAAAGTCCGTCCCTGGCTTAGTTGGGAGCATTTTATGGATTTATAGACTTGGGGAAGCTCGGAACTGGCTGGAGCCTAAAGGTCATCCAGTTCGCTCCCCCGCTGGGTGGCTCCTCTCTCCAACATCCTTGCCTGACCTACCATCATCTCTGATCCTATCCAATGGGAGGCCACTCTTGACCTTCTCTAGCATGCCCTTGGAAAGATCGGAACTCTGGAAGCAGGAGGACCTGCATCAAATCCTAGCTTCAGCCCAGCTGGTGTGCCTCAGTAGTTGAGCATCGATTATGAACCAGGAGGTCACTGTTTGATTCCCAATCAGGGCACATGCCCAGGTTATGGGCTCTATCCCCAGTGTGAGGTGTGCAGGAGGCAGCTGATCAATTACTCGCTCTCATCATTGATATTTCTATCTCTTGCTCTCTCTCCTTTCCTCTCTGAAATAAAAAAAAATGTATTTTTAAAAATCTTAGCTTTATCCTTTACTAGCAAATTGAACCTCAGTTTTCCTGAGGAGGATTGTGTGCACTGTGGCTGGCATATATGTGGTCTCAAAAGATAAAGTATCTTTGACAGTGGATTCAGGGATGGGAATGGGGAGTAACTACAGACAGACACAAGTGTTCTTTTTGGGGCGATGGAAATGTTCTACAATTAGATTGGGATGATGGTCGCACAACTTTGTAAATCCACTAAAAGTCATTGCATTGTAAACTCAAAACAAGTGAATTTTATGATATGTACATTCTGCCTCAGTGAAGCTGTTAAACAAAAGAAAACAAGATTATTAAAAAATACATAAGGACTTAATTTTAATGACAAAAACCCATGGTGCTAAGCATAGTATACATGAAATAAAAGCTAATTTGTGTGTGTTATGGAGAAAAGTATATGTGGGGAAAAAGCAAAAGGAGTTGTGTTTTTTTTTTTAAATTTCTGCTTTGTACTCTCAAGAATATTAAAGAAAAATTGTCTCTATGAAGGATAAATATGAGATCAAAACCAGTCTGAAAAAAATATATGAAATATAAAAGAAATTCATGAGACCAATGTGTTTAAGAATTCTGAATTTAAGAAAGGTAATATGGGGCATTTTCCATAAATTACATAACACCCCGGAAAGGGTATGTGGCAACATCTCATAATTAAACACATTAGTATTTCCTTAGTGCAATATATGAATATTCATACTAAGTAGGATAAATTTAAGACATAAATAGACTCATGTCAGTACAGGCCCAGTTTTGCCAGCCAGAGAGTTTACTACAAACTTCAGAAAAATGTTGGTTTGTTATATTTTTGGATTTCAAAAGTAGGGGTCTGGGGTGCAGTTATTATTACCACAATCAACAGGAGCTTGCCTTTCACGTGGGAGATGCTTCAGGGGCTGTTACTTCCTATCCCCATCTTTCTCCTGGGCTTATCTCTAGGCTGTGACAATCTCTCCCAAGGAAGAAACTTGGGGACCAAACATGGAGATAGATTGGAAGTGTATGCTCTGCTCCCGAGCTTAGACGAAAATGAGCTACTAAAAGAAAATGGGATAAAATAGAAATTTAAAATGGGAAATACTGTCCAGGATGGGGTAGGAAAGAAGGAAGGACCAACTTGTTTTAATTCAGGTTAATGGATAGAAAGCATACCCTTTAAAAGTAGCACCAAAGCACAGGAAGCAAGAAAATGAACATTTCAGGTCTGATTCATTAGTAAGCTCTGTATCCTTGACTTGGCTCATTTATTTATGTCAGAATTACCTTGCGACAGTATAAAGCCTTGCAAAGAATTTGCCACCTGCTCCTCTCTGTCCTTGATACACTAGGTGGGTGACTTCCTCCTGCTGCCTCCATAAGGGGACCCTGGCTCAGCAGGGGCCAGGGGGCTAGGGCATCGTGCCCAAGAGAGCCCGACCTTTCCCTCTGTCTGGTGAAGTGATGTGACAGCCCGTCGGGGCTGGGCAGACCACAGCCAATGCTCCTCAGTTTCACAGCAACTCCTTGCCACTAGACCCGTGGTCGGCAAACATGTGGCTCTTTGGCCCCTTGAGTGTGGCTCTTCCACAAAATACCATGGCCTGGGAGAGTCTATTCAGAAGAAGTGGCGTTAGAAGTTTAAGTTTAAAAAATTTGGCTCTCAAAAGAAATTTCAATCGTTGTACTGATGACATTTGGCTCTGTTGACTAATGAGTTTGCCGACCACTGCACTAGACTCCAGACTTCGTAAGGGCAGGGACCTGGTGAGTCAAGGTGGTATTTCCAGGGCTTAGCAAGCTGCTCAATGAACACATGTTGATTAACTGAATGGATGAAAGAACCAATAAGTTGAACATCAAATAAAAGCAGTTTAACAGTTTACTGTTTTGCAAAGACTGTGCCCCTTGCTCTGGGATCAAATATTTCATAGGGAGGGTGCTTTTCCTTTGGCTCGCCTCGTGCTGCCCCTGATCTGTTCTTCTGAGCAACTACCTGTTTCTCCTCTCCTTGTGGATATCCAGTAGTAGGAGCTGAGAGAGTGAGCTGACTATGGGGTGAAGGGAATGGCACACTGGTACCCTAAAAAAAAATCATGTAGCTTCTTAGCACATTGTGCACCAGTAGTTTTATTGCTAGCTTTACCCAGTGGCCAGATAAGTTTCTATCAAACGAGTACAAAAAACATTTTACGAAGTATCATACTTTAAAAAGATATTACCTTGTAAGAACATGTAATAAATAACTCCAAAATGCAATGGGTATTTAATTTTAAGGCGAGCCTTCAACATTTATGTAAAACACTGTGTAATATGAAAACACAAGAATGCAATGTGTTAACACCTGACTGTCATCCAAGGACTCATTCAACGGAGTGTGCATTTGAATCTTCCCCACCGTATTGACCAAGTTTATCAAGTTACAAAGCAAGGCAGCTCCCAATTTTCTACCTGAGAGGGCCTCAGGGACTGCGATGTGGGGAGTGGGGGACAAGTAGGGGACTTGTCTTGATGCTGAATCTTCATAGCAAGCAAACATCTTTGTTTAGATTATGTATTTATCTGGATTGTCTTGGAGATACTGAAGAGACTAAGGAAGGGCGGGTAAGGCCTCAGAGGCCAAACTGTTGCCACTGATTTAAAGAAACACAGCCTACTCCATTCACATGTCAAGGAGATTTAGATAAATCATTATTCAAAGTGCACAAGCCAAGATACAGGCAGTAGTACAGTGATTGCCAGAGGGAAAGGGGGGTGGGGAGAGGTAGAAGAAGGCTTGGGGGGGGAGGGGAGAGAGAAATGGTGATGTACACCTGAGACCTATATAATTTTATTAACCAATGTCACCCCAATACATTAAATAAAAAAGGAGAAGGAAGTACAGGCATAGTGCGGTTCCGTTCCAGACCATGGTAATAAAACAAGTATCACAATAAAATGAGTTATCTTTTTGCAGGTGGAGGGTCTTACCTTTAATTTGTAAAACGAGGTAAGCCTGCATCGGCTTTCCTCTGGAGCTTTGTTCACTTTATCACCATGTCTCCTCCCACTCCACGCCCCAGACCATTTCAGCAACCCTCCAAATCACCGATCCTCAGAGTCCCACGAGGCCTTTTAAGATGAACAGACCACCCATGTGGTTTCCATACCCGCTCTAATGAATCCTCCAGGTGCAGGGAACACGAAAACCAACATTTATGAAGTTCCTGGCAATTTATGCATATAGACACACTTATTTACATTATTTCATATCCATAGGTACTGACCTTAATTTTCCCAGCGGGAACGGGAGATTCGGACTTTGCTCATGGCTCATGAGTCAGAATGAGATCCAAACCCAGAGAAACCACTCTAACACCAAGTCTGGGGCCCTGCTACCTGCCAAGGGGCCGATGCAGAGTGTCTGTGAGAACATTCCTCCTGAGAAAACGCAGATAACTCTGTGCTTGGCCCTTCTCAGCAATGGTCCCTTGCCTGGATCTGGACCCAGGAGGCATCAGAGCACAGGTCCAACGGCTCTTGTTCAAGCCCCTCCGCCCTGTGAAGACAGATCTCAGCCCCTTCCTCTGCCTTAGCCCCGATCTCCTCCCTTAAGCCCTGCCCTTCTCCACCTCCGCCCTGCGCTCTGCCTCAGGCCCAGCTCCCAGGGCCAGGAGTCTCCTCTTAGTGGGCGCTTCTCTACCTGCAGCTGATTATTCTGAGGCTGCAAAAACCTGGAAAGAAATGGCTTTGTCTTTTGAGACTCCAGAGCCTGAAGCCCATGCCTGAGAAAGGGGTTCTTCTCTGTTCCTCTGTTCCTTTGTGGGAGATAAGCAATCAGGGGCATGCAGGATGGACTGGGGAGGCTCCCCCCTCCCTGCCTTCCCCCGCTGCCTGTCTACAGAGCACCAGGGCTATAGATCATATATATATATCAACTTTTCTGTTTTGTTCTTTCTTTCATTTTTCTCCCCTCATAACATCATATTACCGTAGAAATTCTAGAAAACTTAGAACCTAAGAGTATGGACTCACAATCGAGTGCTGCGACCCTCTGTTGGGTGATCTTTGGTAAGTCACTGCAGCGTCTTGAGCCTCAGTTGCTTCACTTCCCGGAGGTGACAGTAACCCAGAGGAGGAAGCACTGAGAGCCACAGGTGCTGTATTCCACCAGGTGCTGTACTTCTTCACTAGTGCTGTTGACTGCATGAGTGACTGGAATGGGAATTACCATGCTGGCCACTGCCCAGGGCACGTTTCAGAGGTTCTGTACACATTATCACATGTTATTTCATATGGTGTTAAGAGAAGGGATGTGGTCATTAGCTTTCATTTACCATGTAGAAGTGACAGGAGGGAGGACAGGGCCTGAGGACATTGTTTTAGGCAGTAATATTTAAAGACCTCCCTTCACCTGGCCTTCAGCAGAAACACATTAGTTATTAAACTAAGTAAAAATAGGCAACAAAACATCCTAAATAATAAAGAGGTAATATGCAAATTGACCATCACACCCTGCACAAGATGGCCACCCCATGTGGTCACAAAATGGTTGCCACAAGATGGCTGGCAGGGGAGAGCAATTGTGGGTGATCAGGCCAGCAGGGGAGGGCAGTTGGGGGCTACCAGGCCTGCAGGGGAGGACAGTTGGAGGTGACCAAACCTACAGGGAGGGCAGTTGTGGGGGACCAGGCCTGCAGGGGAGGGCAGATGGGCCTAAATGGGCAGTCGGACATCTCTCAAGGGGTCCCAGATTGGAGAGGGAGCAGGCTGGGCTGAAATACACCCCTCCCCATGCACAAATTTCGTGCACCAAATTTGTGCCTCTAATATAATAATAAAAGCACAATATGCAAATTGACCAAACAACCAAACAGCAGAATGACCATCCGGATGACCTTCTGGATGACATCACAGACAACCACACTATGTCATGCACTGGCATCAGGCCAGCCAAGGTGGGTCCAAAGTGGTTGGGGGGCTTCTGCCATCATCCCATGATTGTCCCATGGAGGGAGGCGCAGGCCACCAGATGGTGGGCGATCAATTGGGGTGGGGAGGAGGGGGCGGGTGCAGTGCTCCACAATCATCCTGCAGAGGGAGGCTCAGGCCAGCCAAGCAATTGCACACCATGCCTGTCACCTTCAGAGGGAGGCAACTGGTGGCAGGAATGGGGAGGGCGGGCAGCACTGCACAGAGGGCAAGCAGTGGCAGTGGTGGGGGCGGGGCCAGCTGCCAGCAGCCTGAGGAAGGAAAGCCCCAATAGGCCTGATCACCAGCCAGGTCTAGGGACCCTTTCCGAGGGTTCACAAATTATGAGAGGGCACAGGCCAGGCTGAGGGATACCCCCCACACACACCCTGTACACAAAATTTGTGCACCAGGCCTCTAGTTTCTAAATAAATAAACACAAGCAAGTTTATTTAACCTGTTCATTAACTTCTAATGTCCAGAATATAAGGGCTTAGTCCAATTAATCCTCTAGCAGCTGCATGACTGTGCTCCTTGTGTATAAACTGTATCCTTACCCATGAATTATCAGAGGCTGGACCTCTATCTCAGCATTGGCTGTGAAGTAAACCACTCCCCTGGCTACCCAGGAAACCACTGCCAGCAGACAATTTGTATGTAGGTGAATCAAAGAGTCTATCTATATCATGCTGCTTTGGAAGCCTAGTAGAAATGCTCAGTCACATTTTATAACACACATATGAACATATTCCATGAGAGCAAAGGCAATTAGTAATAATTCTTTATACAGCATATATTGTGCATAAATATTTATTTATGTCTGGCAAATTATGAATTTCCAGTGGCTATTAATATATATATATAATTTATATATAGAGATGAAATTATGGTTTAGTAAAAGGCCAGCAGACTGAGAATGAAATACTTGTTCTGGTCATCTTTGGTGACTTGTTCAAGATCATTTAGCCATGTGCCTCAGTTTACTCATCTGGGGGGGAGCCATAGCTTGGCTGGATGGTGCAGAAAGAACTTTTAAATAGACAAGGCTGAGTTTGAAGCTCAGGGATATGCTTTGGTGGTTGTGTTACCTTAGGCAAGTCACTTAACTTGGTGCTCCTCAGTTTTCCTCTTTGTCCAATGGGCAACAATGCCTATGCCGTGGGATGCTGTGTCTGGCACGCAGGAACTCTTTTGCTAATGAGAATGGCCTGGCAGTCCCATCTTTCACTTGAATGGAAGAAAAGAGAACTGAGTTCCTTTTCCTTTCCCCACTGAAGTTGTGCAGAGTGCCACATAGACACAATGTTGAGCATCAGCACTGAGGTACATTGCTCACCTGATACATACCTGCCCCAAAAGGATCTCAGGCTTTTAGCAGCAACAACTTGCTCCAAAGACGTGTAGCATTTTTTTCTTCTTCTTGATAATAAAGCTCCCTCTTTCCAACAATGGAACTTTAAAATGTTAACAATTTTAGAAAAAAAAATTAGTTTTCTAAATTACATTTTTCAATAATTACCTATTATTCTGGCTTCTTAAACTAAATATCCTGACCTGCAGGTAACCTTTCATTGGTGTCTCAGGTCCCCATTATTACACTGTGGAGTGATAGCTCTCTCCCTGTGTTAATGTTTGTACCCACATCCTTCCGAGGTTCTAGTTCTTCCTTTTGTTGTTTGCTTTTTTTCTTTCCTTTTCTCTTTTCTTTTCATTTCTTTTTTTTCCTTTCCTTTCTTTTCCTTTTCTTTTTTTAAAAATTGTTTTTGTTGTTTGCTGCTATTGTACCTGCCTTGCAAAGCAATCCTATCACCTCGTTGCAATAAAATCAATGCTATTGGATTATTTAATGCAAGCTCCATCTTTTGAGAAATAAGCAGCACATTTGGGGAGGTGAAGAGAAACCATGGAGGTAAGTTCTCCTTGTGATGTTTTAATCGACTATGGATTGGGGAGCCGAGGAAAAGAGCTCAGTAGGAACTGCATGGTAAATGAAAATCAATAAGGATCAGATGAAAACCTGCTGGGAGAAGGAAAGCAAATGGCTAGGGTCCAGCCACTGTGTAGCATTTCCTTTCCAGAGACCCTCAGAAATCTTTTCTATACTCCTCTGCAGCCTCTGGGATCAGGAGGGCTGAAGGAGCTGGGAAACGGACCTCCCGTTAAAAGAGGCCATCTTGGTGTGCATGCACACTCATGCACACACAAACTCCATATGTGCATGCACAGACACACACTCATACACAAACCGAGGAGACTGGGTACCTATATGGGCTCAGTCAATGAAATAAGCCCCATTTAACCCCTATTTGCTTAAACATGTCTCATTTTAAACAATGCATTTTGAGATCACCTGCAGAAGATCTGTGAGCTGAATGTGTTAAAGGGCTGGAGAAATCTACATCAGAGGTTAGTCAAACCCTTATTCTCATTTCCTGCCTGTTCCCGCAGCAGCTGCCTCACTTGTCTCTTGAAGAGACATGCCCTTTCTCTCCAAGACCGCAGAACTGCTGCCAGGGAAGGAGCCAATACAAAAACTTTAACAGCATCTCAAGAGTGTTCCCCCTTTGCTCCTCACCAACTACTGACAATCAATGTAAAAGTAATCCTAGTTTTTATTTGAAGCTATCTTGGCTTTAAAAGAACCTTCCAAAAAATGATTGATGCGATGAATTAAACCCATAGGTAACCCCTGAAATCTGCTTTGAATAGCAACAAATTCCTAACAATATCTTCAATGCCTGCAGCAACGAAATCTAATCTCTGAACTCCTAAAGGTCAAGATTTGCTGTCTGGTAGCACGGCTCAAGAGTAAATGCTCCCTAATGCTGTGCTAGGCGATTGCTTTGCACTCCAGACAATGTCAATTTTGTCCAAGTAGCCGCAGATGTGTCTAGCATTAAGTCAGAATGGTGTCAAGGGCCCTTCTTGAACACCGGCGGCTTCTCAGAGAAACTGGTCCTAAAGCCCTAGTCTATTACAGTCCATGCCCCAAAGGCAGACATTTAAGGCTTAAAGGAGGATAGAGAATAAAGCTGCATTAGATTTTTTAATGTTTCTGAGTCAGGAGACCCCGGGGAAGAAATTCTCTGGTGATCCTAATGTCCTTCCCTCTCCCTTCCCGGCACCAGCAGTCCTTTGGATTTCCTGATTAAGGTGCTGCTGTAATATCCATGAAGTCTACCCTGAGCTGCTTTCCTGATAAACCATTCATCACTGCTCTGGTCCATTCTGGCTATGGGAAAGCCATAATAGACTAATGAACCCATTAAATTAAGAAATGTACATGTTACAGGAAGTAATGTGCCAAGAGAAGGCACAGGCTGGGGGGCATGCAGCAACCTCAGAGCAGAGTACTCAGCATAATGAAGTCCGCAAATGCATCAGCCCTTCCACTCGCGGCCCTGCAAAGAAGACTCCCCCTCTCCCAGACATAATACACTTCTTCGGCTTTTTAAATTGGTAAAACTCGGATGAAAGTATTTTAAAACTGGTAAGATTGAGTACATATTTTACTGAGAAAACCTGTTCATCTGCAACCATTAGTAACTGTTACTGTGGAGTCATCGACTTAAAAAAAATCAACTTTATTGAGGTAACATTGATTAATATAGAGTCATAGCTTCCCCACCTTTTCTTCTCCATTCTCTTCATCTGTGGGATAGCCTTAGAATAAGCAAACGTCTACTATGCAGGCTGGCATGAGTTCCCATGGGCATGGCTTGCTGGTCTACAGAGGAAATACTTCTTACAGCAGGGGAATCTGAGTGTTGTTCCTTGTGCCAAACCAGAGACTCTTCCCTTTGGCAGTGCATCTCACATTTTCACTTGGCAGCATCCATGGCCCAGGAGGAGGGAACATGCTGAATACTTTTCCAACCCTTTCTGAGTCTCTTCCTTAGTGACCAATGAGTAATAAGTGGCAGAGGTTACTACCCTTTCCCTGTGGACCATCTGTGGAAAACCACAGGTCGTCCCACTGATATGCCGTTCATTCTGTGAAACTGACTACAGAGGCAAGCCTCATTTCTCTGCATCAGAAAACATGATGTTACTGAAAACACTGGGGCTGGATTTCCTCCTTCACCTCTGTCCTGATTGCACCGTGGTTTCGTCTCTTCTTTACAGCTAATAACTTGCATTGGGTGCTGAGTACCACTTGGAGGAATGGTAATCCAAACCTGGAGTGTAAACTACAGAACCCAGGTGGGTAACATATAAATGGGGGAAGGCTGCAGGTGTAACACAAGTGTCTGTGGGGAACTGTGGTGATCTGGAGGCAGCAGCTATTCAGCTGGGACAAAGAATTGCCATGTAGAACACTTACTTGCATTACTGAGTCGTCCGATTTTTATTTTTATTTTTTTAGAGAGAAGAGAAATCCAAATGTCATTGTGGGTAAAATTTCCAGATTGGTGAATATTAGCTCAAATTTTTTTTAAAAAAAACAGTGTGTAGGCCAAACAAAATTCAACTGCCTACCAGATCTAGCCTTTGCCATGTCATTTGTGATTTCTGCTTTAAGTTCATCTAATGAGACATGATAGTGGGGAGATCAAGAATAGTAGCTGCCCTAGCTGGTTTGGCTCAATGGACAGAGCGTTGGCCTGCAAACTGAAGGCTCCCAGGTTTGATTCCAGTCAAGGGCACATGCCCAGGTTGTGGGCTCAATCCCCAGTAGGGTATGTGGAGGAAGCAATTGATCAATGATTCCCTCTCATCATAGATGTTTCTCTCTCTCTCTTCTTCCTTCCTCTCTCTGAAATCAATAAAAGTATTTAAAAAGAAATAGTAGCTGAGGACTAGTTGGGGGGTAAATCTAACCTGCATGTCCACACAGGCCTGCAGATTGAGCAAATCCCAGGGTTTTACATATGGGAATGGGTTCAACAGCCTCTTATTCTAAAAGTAGGAATATGGGAATAATGAGTGACTAAGAGGCAGCGAAGAGGCTAAGAAAGGTGACTTGTGAGTACACATAGCCCAAAGTCTAAACCAGGGATGCTGCTTTGGACTGGATGTTTGTGTTTCCCCTGCCCCCTCCCCCCAAATTCATATAATGAAGCCTAAATCCTTGGTGTGATGGTTATTTGAAGGTGGCGGCCTTTGGGAGATAATTGGATTTAAATGAGGTCATGAGGTCATGGGGGAGGAGGGTATGATGGGATTGGTACCTTTATGAAAGGATAAAGAGACCAGAACCTCTCTTTCTCTCTTTCCTCCTCCCCCCTCTCTCTTCCTCTCCCTCTTCTCCATCTTACTTCCCCTCTCTCTCTCCCTCTCTCCATGTGAAAGTTCAAGAAAGCAGCCATCTGTAAACCAGGAAGAGGGCTCTCACCAAGAACCTGCCTCTTGCTGTCACCCTGATCTCAGACTTCCAGCTTCCATAACTGTGAGAAATAAACGTTTGTTGCTTAAACCACCCAATCCATGATATGCTGTTATAGCAGCCCAAACTGATTAAGGTAGGTGCTAGGCAAGAATCCTCACACCTGCTAACTCCAACAGACTAGGTTGATAGGCTACTGAGGAAGAGGCTGGGAAGTTGGGAGGAAAGAATGTTAACAATAGTGGTATCTGAGTGCAATGCTTTTGCTACCCTGGTCTGGAAGAATTTAACATTTGAGGGATTACCCAATTAGCTCTTATTCAGACAGGGCTCTCAGAACTATTTTGCTTTCTATCTTTAAGTCATGTTTACAGTGATTCTATAAAACACATCGCTAGTTGGATTTACATCATTCATTTTGAAACATAAAAGAACATTATCACATTGAAAAGAACAGTTTAAAATATAGATTCTAACACGTATGACTCAATATCTGTGATTATAAAGAAAAATATCACGACACACTTGACCCTTAATATTTAAATATTAGAATTATGTGAGTCTATTTTTCACTCTTTGGAAATGCACTGAAGTGGACACAGTAGTGCACTCCTCACATTCCCCTTCAGGACCTGGCAATTCACTTTCCCAGCTGCTGGGAATGTTGGTTACTGCTGGCTCACAGCTGAGTCCTCTCCAGGAGCTGCTCCTGGTGGCAGCCTCCATTCAGTGGCTGATCAAAGGAGGATACAAACTCCTGCCCTCCCTTGCCTCAATTAGATCAACTCTGAAAGGCCTTCCTAGTTCCAAAGCTCCTATAAGATCACCTGAAGCCTCTGGTGCAACTACATCACAGTTCATTTCCTCCTTTGCCCAATCTTACTTCCTTCACTCGCCTTGTGCACATAAATCTCATAGTCTCAGAATGTTTCCTGAGATACCAACATGCAATAGGACTTGATGAAATATAGTGGACCCTTGAATAACATTGGTTTGAACTGTATGGGTCCACTTATACATAAATGCTGTATATGTATTTTCTCTTCCTTATGATTTTTATTTTATCTAGCTTTATTATAAGGGTAAAGAATATAATACATATAACATACAAAATGTGTGTTGACTGTTTATTTTATTGGTAAGGCTTCTGGGAGGTAATTAGTAAAATTTGGGGTGGGGAGGGGAGTCAAAAGTTATACTCAAATTTTTAACTCTCTGGGGATTGGTGCCTCTACCCTACACATCGTTCAAGGGTCAACTATATAGGAGAATAAACTATTAGAGGTGTTGTGGGACAGGCTAATTTTAAATGACTTTTGCTTTGAAAGAACAGAATTGCAAACTTAGGGAAGCAAGGTATTATTCAATTTTAATGAAAAACATTTCATATATCAATATTTAGCTTTAACTATAGGAGATATATGCTGTTGCAATTTAACTAGTATGCCTTTCTATTCATTTGAGGGACTTCTTTCCACTCCAATCATAAGATTTGAGGAACAGTTGCCAATTGTGGTGTCCAAGTCCCTAGTGTCAGTAGGCAAGTGATCCTGGTCAGTAGGGATTGGTCCAGGAGAAAGGCATGTGACCAAGGCAGACCCAATCAGAGTCATTCAACAGGATTTAATAGAACAAGTCAAGAAAGACAACCCTAAAAATGTATGTGACATTACTGATAATAAATGGTAAGGCTGGGGGAAAAAAACACCTGATTTTCTAAATGGTTAATAAGTGAAAAATTTTTTGTCAACCATAAGGAAATCATCTTTAAGATTTCTCTATAGAAAATATTAAATTTGGGAAGGCAATCTAAGTGTTTTCAGCTAGAAAATATTGGGGGAAAATATTTTAGAAATAGGCCAGATCATTAATGATGAATCTAATTGATGCTATTTTTCCAGATTTTGTAATGTGTTAAAATTTATCATTTATTTTGATTTCTATTAATTGTTCTAAATAAATATACCTATTCATACCTAATTTGGTATCTGTAATTTTGTATTTTTTGTTAAGGCCTTCTCCCATCTCTCAGATTGTATAAGCGTCATGTCCACAAAAGCTGGTCTGGGGATGGATTCCCTCCACTAGACAAGGGACAAAGTTCAATGGAAAAGGCTTTTAACCAGCCCTCCTGGTTCCATCCAATCACTGGCAAAGGTCTACATTTTTGTTACCTGCAAAAATGTGAAGCCAGTTAAGTAGACTTGGAGGTAATTCAGAGGACTCATTCCTTCTCACAACATCTAGGTACCTGCTTGCTGAAATCTACCTGGTGCCTGGGATTCCTTTAAGAGGGGTTAGAGAATCCTATTTTTCTACAATTCCATTTAAAAGAAAATGTTTGTGTAAATTAATTTCAGGAATATACCACAATTATGCATACAAGATCTAATTTAAATGACATGAAAAGGTAGGCTTGGAGGGGACAGTAGTTATCAGAAATAGTCACAATGGACATGTAAAAGAGAGAAGTATTCCATCACTATTTTATGGCAATAAAAAGAATTACATTGAAGGCCAGCTGTGTTCACTCAAGTCCCAGGTCTTGTGTGGCTTCCACTGGCAAACAAAGCCAGCTTTTCATCAACCTATCCCTTTTCCTGAAGGCTTCTTGCATGAGTCATGGACTGTCTGTTCTGATCATGGCACGAGATGTCTGCCATGCCCATTGTCACCTTCTAACTAGGATTGCCCTGTCCTCAGCTCCCTCAGTAGAGTCAGTGCCAGA
>PVJN01025663.1:0-30569 GCA_004026805.1 Lasiurus borealis | reverse complement strand
TCCTGCACCGCCCAACCCCGCCCCTTCCCGCTGTGGGCCCCGGAGTCCCCGCCAGGGTGCAGCCAGGGCCACGGGCTCCTCCAGGCTTCCCCGCGCTGTCCCCCGCCGCACCCGCCAGGGACACTGGGTGAACCCTCATCCATCGGGCCTCTGGGGACGGCTGCTGCCGAATAAAAAGCACATTCAGTAGCGAGAATATTTGTTTTTGTTTTGCCTCTCGGAGTGAATGGAAACATGCGGTGACCTCACTTTCTCACAAGTACAGTAGCTTTCCTGAGCGGCCGGCGGGCCGGGGCGCCAGGAAAAAGCGGTGGAACATTCGGCCCGGGGAACAAGGGCCTCAGTGGCAGCTGTGGCCGGCCAGTGGAACACAGCTGTCAGGACGCTGACGGGAGTTTCCGAGGGCTGGGGAGGATCCGGCCCGGGCCGGGCCGCCCAGGACGGGGGCCTGGAGCCTGCGGTCCTCCCCGTGCGTTTCGGGAGGGTCCCGGGATGGGGAGCCCTGGCACCAGCCGGCCCAGGCCCGCCCCTCTCTGGTCAGGACACCTTGCGGAGCCTCAGTTTGCTCATCCTCAACGTGCGGGTCATCGTACCGACCTCATGGGGTCAGATGAGCTTTAAATTTGCGAAAATACCAAAAACACCGGTCCTCCACCCCATCCTGACCTTCCCAGATGCGGTGACCTCTCCCACCCGCTTCCTTTCTCCTCCCGTGGCCCTGGGAGGGTGCGCACCTCTCTCCCAAAGCCAACACACCCATCCATCCACCCACCCACGTACCCATCCACCTGCCGGTAAATCCTTCCGATCCGCCTGCCCGGCCACCCACGCAGTTATTTACTCAATGGTGACTGTTTGGGGCCGCTCAGGGGCGCTCTCCCCTGTCGGGAAGGTGTGTTGTTTTCTGTCTGTGACCCGACCTTCACCACGCGTGGACCCCGTGCAGACTGCCCCCTCGAGACGGGGTGGGGGAGTCCTCCGTTTCCTAGGAGCTGGGCTCCGCACGGAATACGTATTCGTTCTGTTGCAAGAAAACCCCAGCTCCGTGGAGAACACGGGACCGTCGTGATTCGTGTGACGGGCGTGATGCAGGTGCGGGCGGGCGTCGGACACACTTTGGTGCCGAGCGGTGTTCCCGAGGCCGAGGCCCTCCCGGCGCCCGCCTCCTCCTCCACGGCGTAGCCCGGCAGGCGGCGGCTGCAGCCCCGGCCCCGCGTCCACTCGGGGTCAAGGACATCTGGAAAGACTCAACGTCTTCTCCAGAAACTCTCCCCGGACCACACAGGCTGAGAAGCCGGAAGGGGCGGGACCCAAGTGAGGGGAGCTGCTGCGGCACCTCGGGCAGGCGGTGGGCACCCCGGGGTGGACGGGAGAGCGGGAAGCGTCTGGCGGGGCGCCCGTCCCGGGGGAGGAGTGTGGGGCCACACAGGTAAGTATGTAAACGAGATCCCCCGAGAATGAGATAAAGCAAGTCGGCAGGGACTGGGGGAGGCTACTTGATTTATTAATGTTTTTGTTGATTTTGAGGGAGAGAGAAAGGCAGGAAGAGAAACATGGATGTGAGAGCGGAACATAGAGCGGCTGCCTCCTGCTCGCCCCCCATCGGGGATGGAGCCTGAGACCTCGGCATGTACCTGACCATGAATGGAACCAGCAACTGTTTGGTGCACAGGATAATGGCCAATCAACGGAGCCGCTCTGGCCAGGCAGGTGAGGCTATTTTATTTTATTTTTTTTAATATATTTTTATTGAGTTTTTACAGAGAGGAAGGGAGAGGGATAGAGAGTTAAAAACATCGATGAGAGAGAGACATCGATCAGCCGCCTCCTGCAAGCCCTCTAACTGGGAATGTGCCCACAACCAAGATACGTGCCCTTGACCAGAATCAAACCTGGGACCTTTCAGTCCGCAGGCTGATGCTCTATCCTCTGAGCCAAACCGGTTTCGGCAGGTGAGGCTGTTTTAAAGAAAAGGTCAGGGAAGGCCTCTCTGAGCAGGTGGAATCAGTTGAGCAGGGGGGAGGGCCTGTAGGTGAGGGGAGAAGCTTGGGTTTCATCCTCCCAGCGGTGGGAGGTCTGTGACATACCAGTCACGGAAGGAAAGGATCTGACTTGCCTTCGCCCTTTCGGCTTCCTTTTAAGAAATGCTTCTCACCGAGGTGTGACCTGCAGGAGGCCGAGCAGAACGGCAGTGCAGACAGGGGTCGGCTCAGGTGTAGACACCCGGTAACCCCACCCCGGGGTGAGCAGCAAGGCCATGGCCGACACCCAGACGGCCCCCTGAGCCCCTTCTAAGTCTCAGTCCCCCTCCGAGTGGTGAGGCCCATTCTAACATGGATGGCCATCGATTGCTTTGGTCTGTTTGGGAACTTTTTAGGAAAGGGATCCCACAGCATAAATTATTTAGTGTCTCGTTTCTTTGGGTCGATAGTAGGTGGGCACGATCGCCCGCGTAGCCTGTCCTGTCCTTGTTGGTTGCTGCGTAGTACTCCATTTCTCCCCCTCCCCCAGGGCTGGGAGGGGTTTCAGCCGGTGACCTGACCTTCCTGGGACCCGGGCGCCGAACGCACTGCCCCTAAAACCGGATGGGACCGTCCTCGCTCTCCCCTTCCGCCAGCCGCACCCGGCCTGCCCAGGACACGCCCGTTTCTGGCCCAGGAGGGTCGAGGTGAGAATCCGCTTGGGACAGGACAGGGGACCTAGATTAAAAACGGCTCGAGCCCCCTCCTCCAGGCCTGCTGGCTCCCGGGCTCTGGCCACCCTTCCACCCACCTCCCTCCCTCCTCCCTCCCTCCCTCCTCACCGAGCTCAGGTGCTCGCCCCGGGCCGGGCAGCGGCTCTGGTGGTGGTCAGCGAGCCCAGAGTCCCGTGGCCAGGGTGAGGGCCGCCGTTGCGGGAAAGGAGCGGAGCCGCGGGCAGCTGCCAGGAGGTGACTCTACCCCCCAAAAATGCGCTCCAGGCCAGGCTCACTCCCCCGCCCCTGGCCCTTCCCGGCGGCGAGGAGCTGGCAGGCCGGGTACAGATAACGGGGAGCGCCCCGGCCCTCTTCTGTCATCGCCTCCCGACGTGAAACCCAAGATCCTGTTTATTTATGAGGAAATTCTGTTCTGCTGCTCGACAGAGGGTGGAGGGGCCAGGGCGCCTGGAGCGTGGAGCCGGCCCAGCCCGGCCTCCGCCCGCGGCCCTCCCTCCGCTCGGGAGTTGGCAGCCGAGGGAGGTGGGAGAGGGGGGCACTCAGCACTCCCAGGATGGGGGCTGGCATGGAGGAGGGGTCCTGCCTGCCTCTGAGCGCAAACCCCCTGCCTTCTTCCCTGAGAGAGCTTCCCTTGGACGGGCAGGAGCCACGAGCGGGAACAGCCCTGCTGACCGGCTCCAGGGCCAGCGCCAGTTTTCTCTGGACTCACCTGCAGCCGGCCATCCTGCAGGTGAATTGAAAAATAAAAAATAAACAAAAAAAAAAAAATAAGAGGAGGGGCTGAGCCCAGCCGGTGTGGCTCAGTGGTTGAGCATCAACCTATGAACCAGGAGGTCACGGTCACAGGCTCGATCCCCAGTGTGGGACGTGCAGGAAGCAGCCGGTCAATGGTTCTCTCTCTTCTTCTCCCTTCTTTTCCCTTCTTCTCAGAAATCAATAAAAACATAGTTTAAAAATAAGAGAAATCAGATAAAAGAAGAAAGATGAGGGGCCGAAGATCAAGGGATGGAATGCCTCATCCAGGGCTGTCCACTCCCAACCTTTCCAATAAAAGCTTTCCGATCAGAGCGAGATTGGTTGTTCAATTGAAATTAATTTAAAATTTCCTTTTCTATCAAAACCGGTTTGGCTCAGTGGATAGAGCGTTGGCCTGCAAACTGAAGGGTCCCAGGTTCAATTCCGGTCAAGGGCATGTACCTTGGTTGCGGGCACATCTCCGGTAGGGGGCGTGCAGGAGGCGGCTGATCGATGTTTCTCTCTCATCCATGTTTCTAACTCTCCCTCTCCCTTCCTTTCTGTTAAAAAAAAAAAAAGAATAAAATATATTCTTTTAAAAAAAGACAAAGACTTTCATTTCAGAACACCACACGACGTCATCCCCCCCTCCGCCCCCCATAAACTTTCAACATGTACCCACGCCGAATCCCAAACCCCCTGGGTTCGCCCCTGTCCTTCCCCTCCCAGGCCGCATGACTCAAACCCCTCTGATTTCACCCGTGCCAGCTCGCGTTATTATATTGTAAAAGAGTTCGGACACACTTAAAAGGAGAGGAAATAATGAGACACCCATTGATCTACCACTGCGATGTAATAAACGCTGACATTTGCCATGTTTGCCTCAGATCTTTTTACGAGGGCCCGCCCCGTCCCTCCCAGACTTAATCACGAACTTGAAGATGACGGCGGAGAGCGATTTCCACGCAAGTTTCCGACACTGGCTGCAGGAGGAGCGGGTCCGCACTCCGTGTCTATGGCGTGGTTTGGCGCTTTTAGGATTTATCTAGGTAATCTCGCGTAATACATGTCCTTTTGCAACTTGCTTTTTTTTTTGAGAATGACACAGATCGAGGCGCACGGATGTCTCGCTTTAAGTGTAATGGCCAAGCAGGCCTCACAGCTTAGATAACTAACAGTTGTTCATCCACTGGCGAGCCACCGCACACAGCGCGTTGATACATGCCCCTGCCATGTCTCCATCCGTGCACGCTCCAGCCAGCATCTCTCGGGAAGTGGAACTTTTTCTAACACTGACCTGCTATCTGTTATCTGCTCTTTACTTTCCTCTCTAAGGGATGCATGGAAGAGGGTGCGTGGACAGGATTGGGGTTGGGGCTTGAAGAGAGAGAAGTTACGACGCCTGAAAGGAAGGATAACCGCATCCTAGAACAGGGACGCCAGCACGGCCGAGGGACACCCGTGACCAGTGGTTCTCAACCTTCCTAAGGCCGCGGCCCTTGCATACAGCTCCTCATGGGGTGGTGACCCCCAACCATGACATGTTGCTACTGTGATGCATCGTGATGTAAATATCTGCATTTTCCGATGGTCTTAGGCGACCCCTGTGAAAGGGTCGTTCCACCCCCAAAAGGGTCGCAACCCATAGGTTGAGAACCACTGCCTGTGACTGACACTGCCATCCTCTCCGCCGTTAGCCAGTCCTGGGGCCCGGTGTGTGCACAGGGGTCACCCCTGAAGACAAGGGGAGCCGTTGCTTTCGAATCCCAGCCTCCGGTGTGCTCCGCTCGCCCTAGGTTGTCAGACAGCTCCTGCCTCAGAGCCCAGAGCCAGCGGTCTGTAAGCCTGGCTGTGCATCGCAATCCCCTGGGGAGACTTTAAAGCATACACTTCCCAACCCACGTCCGGAGACCCAGGTCCAGTGGGTCTAGAATGGGCCTTGGGAATCTGCACTTGTTTTTTAATTTTTTTTACATTTTATTGATGTTTTACAGAGAGGAAGGAAGAGAGACAGAGAGCTAGAAACATGGATGAGAGAGAGACACCGATCAGCTGCCTCCTGCACGCCCCCCACTGAGGATGTGCCTGCAATCCAGATACATGCCCTTGACCGCAATCGAACCCGGGACCTTTCAGTCTTCAGACTGACGCTCTATCCACTGAGCCAAACCGGTCCTGGCTGGGAATCTGTAGTTTTTACAAACCTCCCAGGCAGCGGCCCCGCATTATCCAAGCCCTCAGTGACCCCGGTAAACCCTGGCACATGCTCACTGGCCTGGCCCGCCCTCCAGCAGCACAGGATGCACCTGGGAGCACAGTGGCGGGGCCCTCGCCGCTTCCTTCCGTGGCTTCTCGTTCCCGCACCGAGAAGCCTGGCAGAGGCAGAGATGGGCCCCCGTGCCTCCCTAACCAAGTGTCCCCAGCCCCTGCCCTGTCCCTCTCCTTGTTTCCACGGGGTTGTCTGGAGAAGGGGACTTGGTTAGGTCACGTGAGAGCCAGGTTGTAACACCATACACCAGCGGTTCTCAACCTGTGGGTGGAGACCCCTTTGGGGGTCCATCGACCCCATCACAGGGGTCGCCTAAGACCATCAGAAAACACAGATATTTATGTTACGATTCACAACGGTAGCAAAATTACTGTTAGGAAGTAGCAAAGAAAATAATGTTATGGTTGGGGGTCACCACCACATGAGGAACTGGATTAAAGGGTCCCGGCATTAGGAAGGTTGAGAACCACTGCATAAACGGTGATAAAAATAATAAACGATGATAGATAATCCCGACCCAAACAGCACTCACCGGGTGAGGGGAATTATGATGACCACCCTCCCTGCCCCCCATTTTACAGACAAGGAAACTGAGGCACAGCTGGGAAGTGGTGAGCCAGGCTTCACCCCGGCAAGCCGGCTTGACGTGGGTGGTCAGGATGATTCTGCTCGCCCCTGCTGTCGCCCTACCTGACTGGAGAGGTCCCCCAGCGTCACGACCCTCTCCAAAGGCCCCCGGCCCGGCCCCTCCCGCTCCGGGACCCCGGGGCGAGGCTCCAGGCTGCACCTTTGCTGACCTCAGTCCTCGCGTGGACACAGCTGCCCCCGTGGGGATGAGCACACAGCGTCAGCCGCCACGGCCAAAGCCCCTCCTAGGATTGCGTGCCAGACCCATGACCGTGACCGGCCGGCAGGCCTGGGTCATCGCAGGCAGCCCACACGCCCGCCGGACACACGCACACGGCCCTGCCGGGGCGGCGAGGGGCCGGGGAGCCGCGCACAGGCGGGGTCGCTTGGCTCCGGGGCCGGGGCCTCTCGGCTGAACTTGGAGAGCGGCCGCCCCCAGGGCCCTGTTCTTTCCACCACTTCATGTGCGTCCGCGCTCCCCGCTCCGAGTGAGGTCAACCCCGATAATTGCAATAAAAAGTCAGCAACAATCCGGCCCCTCCCTGGAGGGGCCCTGCCCGGGACGGGCCGTTTCCAGCTTCCTGAGGCTCCTCTCCCAAGAGCAGGGGCCAGCGTGAGCGACCGAACCTGTGGCGGCCCTGTCCCTCTCTGAGCTGGCCACTGCACGCCCCTCCGCCCCCTGCCCACTCCAGGCCGGGCCCTCTTCTCTGTGCTGCCACGGAAACCAGAGCCCACGTCCTCCTGCTGATCTGCCGCAGCCTCTTCTCCGAAAACCTCTGCAGCCCCCACGTCCCTCCAGAACTGTGGCCACCGGCCACACGTGGCCACGGAGCACCTCCGAGGTAGCCAGTGCTGCTAAGAAAAGGAATTTATATATATTCTTGATTTTTTACAGAGAGGAAGGGAGAGGGATAGAAAGCTAGAAACATCGATGAGAGAGAAACATTAATCAGCCGCCTCCTGCACGCTCCTCACTGGGGATGTGCCCACAACCAAGGTACATGACCTTGACCGAAATTGAACCTGAGACCCTTCAGTCCGCAGGCCGACACTCTATCCACTGAGCCAAACCGTTTGGGCAAAAAGGGAATTTTTAAATTAATTTGAATTGAACAACCAATCTTCCTCTTATAGGCAAGCTTTTCCGTATCTTTGGGTCTTGGGGGCGCGGATCTACTTCGTTAGCTATGTGTTAGGAAATTGAAGTAAACATCAAGCATTTCGGAGTGGAGATGCGATCTACACTGGGATCGGGAAAACTGACGTGCATGGGAAATAGAATGTAAACCACCTCCGTGATTTCTGTATTGATTGCATGTTAAAATGATCGTGCTTGGGTAGACTGGATGACATAAAGTCGTTTGTGGAAATCGACTTCTCCCATCCATTCTTTTTGTATTTTTTTTAAATATATTTTATTGATTTTTTTTTTACAGAGAGGAAGGGAGAGGGACAGAGAGTTAGAAACATCGATCAGCCGCCTCCTGCACACCCCCTACTGGGGATGTGCCCACAACCAAGGCGCATGCCCTTGACTGGATCGAACCTGGGACCTTTCAGTCCATAGGCCGACGCTCTATCCACTCAGCCAAACCAGTTTCAGCCCTGTCCGTTTATTCTCTGAGCATGGCTCCTAGAGCATCTGTGACCGAGGGTCTCGCATCACCACGTCTGAGGCCGCCCTGCCTCAAGCAGAGCCTCCACGCAGCCACGACTCCCTGACCAGAGCCGGGGCGTGAGGGCAGGACCTACCGGCCACGTCTGGATACGAGAGCGCCCGCCCCAGTGGCCGCTGGGCCGTGGGAAGAGCTGCACCAGGCATGCGCACCAGGCCCGGATGCGAATGGTTCCGGATCGATTGGTTCTTCCTGGCAGGAAGTTCGGGGGGCGCGGGGAACCTGTTAGAGGTGGTTTTGAGCGGATGGCTGAGCAGGAGGAAGGCATTCTGGGCCAGAGAGCAGCGCTGGAAGGCACAGAGGTGTGGGAGCGCGGAGCAGGTGGCCGCAGGGGGGCAGGTAGGTGTGGCCGCAGCTAGGGGTGCAGGGGGAGCACTGTCTGGAGGCGCCCGGGTTCTGTCCCTAGTGTCCGGGGGCAAAAAGGACGAGCCCAGTGCTGGCCCGTGACCCCTGGCCACCACTTCATGTACCCCCCGCCTCCCAAAACCCATCCTAAGTTCCAGGCGTTCGAAGAGGCTAGGGACGTAGCTGAACGTGCAGAGAGGAGCGATTCCCGAAGCTTCGAAGACCCAGCCAGCTGGGTTAAGAGGGGGAATTCGCTCGTTTGTAGGAGTCAAGCTGTGGCTTCCCCTACAGGCGGCTCATTATTTTCAGCCGCCCGTCCCCGCACCAGCACCTACAGGTGCAGCGGGTTAGGGAGCGCCCAAAGGCAAGATCCAAACGCTGAAGTGGTTCCCAAAGGTTGGGAGCCCCAGACATGCCCGTTAGAGGGGTCACTGGCTTTACAGAGAAATGCAGGGGAGATCTGGGAGAAAGTGGGTGCTCCGTGAATACTTCCTGAGGCAGGTACAAGGGTGTTCGTTTCCGTTTTGTTTGTAACAGCCCTGTCCACCCCTGTGCGCCGGGGAACACGCTCCCTGCAGCGCCCCCTCTGCTCACAGCCACGCCAGGGCCTGATGTTCCAGGTCCCTCTCTCCCCAGGGCCTTGTCACATGCTCTTCCCTCCGCTTAGAGCAGCGGTTCTCAACCTTCCTAAGGCCGCGACCCTTGCACACAGTTCCTCATGGGGTGGTGACCCCCAACCCTGAAATGTTGCTACTGTTATGCATCGTGATGTAAACATCTGCATTTTCCGATGGTCTTAGGCGACCTCTGTGAAAGGGTCGTCCCACCCCCAAAGGGGTCGAGACCCCCAGGTTGAGAACCGCTGGCTTAGAGGGTGTTTCCTCTCTCCGCATGCGTCGCTCTTAACCTTGGTGGCCATTTACTTGGGGAAGATCCCTGGCTTCCCCAACCACCACCGGGTAGGCCTCCGCAGAGCCTCTCTCGAGGACACAGATGTTTCCCCTAAAGCGCCGTCTCGTGGAGCGAACTCCGCTCTGGGTCCTCCTCTGGTTATTATCTGCACCTGCGAGACCCGCCTCCCCGTGAGGGCAGCGACCACGTCTGTGTTCCTCAGCACTGCCTGCCTCTCCACCCCCGGCCCAGCGCTTCGCAGGCAGCAAGTCTGCAAATGCTGTGAATCGCTGTTGCATAAGTAGCCGAAACTGGTGTGGCTCAGTGGATAGAGCGTTAGCCTTGGAATTGAAAGGTCCCAGGTTCGGTTTCGGTCAAGGGCATGTACCTTGGTTGCGGGCACATCCCCAGTAGGGGGGGCGTGCATGAGGCGATTGATTGATGTTTCTCATGTTTCTCTTTTCATCGATGTTTCTAACTCTCTATCCCTCTCCTTTCCTCTCTGTAAGAAATCAATGAAATATACTTTTTTAAAAAAATAGCTGTTGCATAAATAAATAAATAAACCCCTTAGAAGGAAACAGGGAGCGCTCTGTAGCCGAGACCGGTTTGGCTCAGCGGATAGAGGGTTGGCCTGCAGACTGAAAGGTCCCAGGTTCGATTCCCGTCGGTGGCATGTACCTTGCTTGTAGGCACATCTCCACTGTGGGGCATGCAGGAGGTGGCTGATCGATGTCTCTCTCTCATCGATGTTTCTAACTCTCTATCTCTCTCTCTTCCTCTCTGTAAAAAATCAATAAGAGACCGGTTTGGCTCAGTAAATAGAGCGTCGGCCTGCGGACTGAAAGGTCTCAGGTTCGATTCCGGTTGGGGGCATGTACCTTGCTTGCAGGCACATCCCCAGTGAGGGGTGTGCAGGAGGCGGCTGATTGATGTCTCTCTCTCTCATCCTCTCTGTAAAAAATCAATAAAATATATTTTTTAAAAAGCGCTCAGGAAATGCCTGTTGTTGAGCTTAAAATTGCCAGCTCCATCTCACGCACGGGGTCAGTTCTTGGAGATCAGTGGGGAGGAGAGCTGGGGCTGGGGCTGGGGCTGGGGTTGGGGCTGGGGCTGGGGCTGGAGGGGAGGGAGGGAGGGACGCGGTTAGAAGAAACCTGGAAAGAGAGTGGTGGCTCGGTGGGGAGGCAGGAGGTGGCTGAGAGCCAGCCCCTTCGTCTCCTCTTGGCCGGGGGCCGGCCCAGAGCCCATGTGTCCTGGCACCCCGTGCGCTGCCTGTCCTCGGAGGCATGAGGGAAACCTGCTCTGAATATTAAACACCCCATGTCACCCCCCTCCCCCCAGAAAGAAAGAAGAAAACGGCTCTGTAATCCCCTCCGCCGAAGCCCCACCTCGTGGATCATTTCTGCAGATCCATCGGGTCCGCAGGGCCTCCGAGTGGAAAATGTCCCCCCACCCACCTCCCACCTCCCACCCCCGGCTGGACGCTTGCCTGACAAGCCCCTGAGCGGGACCCCAAGGCCCAGGGCCCAGGGTCTGGGAACCTGCCTGACTCGGCAGGAGCCTCGTCTCCAGGAGGTGACTCATCCCTTCGTGGACCTAGACAACTCGGGTTGGCATCGGGAGCCGCTGATGAAGTCACAGGCTCCTGAAAACCAATCTCCCAGCTGAGAGGAGGAGGAGGAGGAGGCTGGCCCGGGGCGTGGGAGCGGGGCCAGGAGGGGGAACCGTGGTTCTGAATTTTAACAAATTTTTTTTTCTTTAAACAAAACGAGTGAACTCAAGTTAGCTGCTGGTAATTCAGAGGGATGGATGGGGCTGTGTTCTCGCCGCTGCCTCAGAAATAACTTCTGATTGAAAGTTTCCAAGGATGGACCGGGCGCTTCAAAGGACCTCACTTCAAGGAGGAAGTGAGGTCCACCTTCCGTGCCCTCCTTGCTCAGGTGAGGACTGAGATCACCAGCTGGAGGTGCTCGGCAGGGGTGTGGCCCCGCCTGCTCACTAGCCACTGACACACTTGGTGAATGCCTGCAGAGCTAGCCCGCCAGCAAGCTCATGGACAGACCGGCTGCCGGGCCGGTGAAATCACCGAGTGCCGGGTAAGCCAGTGGAGGGGTGGGTACGTCAGTGAATGGACTGACTGCCCAGCTGATAGACCGATATGCTCATTGCCTGTCAGCAGACCAACCGACCGACCGAGGGGTCCTTTGGTCCGTGAGCCCCTCGCTGGGAGGGTCAACCTGCCTGTCTCTCCAAACGTCTGGTTAACCAGTTGGCCCGATGACTAATGGGCTGATGAACCAGGCTGTCCAGATGCTGGCAGGAGGGTGTGCCCGAGACAAGGCCTCTGCTGGCTGAACCAGCTCCGTGGCCACGCACCAACAGCTTTGTCAAGAAGAAGTTGATGGTAGAATGTTCTCCAGAGGAAGATCAGATACAATAAGTAAAGAATAGCAACTGCCAAGAATTCTTGACTCCGTTATACATCTCAGAGTTTTCTCTCCACCAGGAATGGAAAACCCACACCCGGCTGTGCCCACCGCTCTGATGAATTCATCCATCTAGCTATCAAAAAATAGTCACTAAACACCCAACATTTGCCCGGTACTGCAGGCATTGTGAAACCCGTCAAGAGGGAAGATGGCTGCTGACATTTGTTGAATGTTTGCTATTTATTGTAAACATTGAACACACATCGGTGTTCTTTTAGCATCTTCAGGGAGATACCGCCTTATCCCCATTTTACACGTGGGGAAACCGAAAGACAGAACAGTCATGCAAGGCTATTGACCCAAGGTGGCACTGCCAGAGGAGCAGAGCGGTGATCTGAAGCCGGATGTGTTCTCTCTTGTGCTGTTACTTCCCTGTCTGGCTGAGGAGTCCAGACGATGTTTCCCTCACACGCTCGCACTTCCGTTCCTTTAACGAACATCTGCTGAGCATCTAACTCCACCCAGGACAGCACCCCGTGCTGGGCTACCATGCTGGATGTGACAGTCATGATGCAGACCTTCTTGGAACTGACTCTTTGGTGAGGGAGACGGACAAAAACGAAGTACGTTCAGAATGGGGCAAACGTAGGCTTACAGCTGTTCACATGAAAACTAAGATGATAATTAATAAAAAATAATAAAAAAATTCAGTTGTAGCCGAGACCAGTTTGGCTCAGTGGATAGAGCGTCGTCCTGTGGACTGAAGGGTCCCAGGTTTGATTCTGGTCAGGGGCATGTACCTTGCTTGCAGGCACATCTCCAGTGTGAGGCATGCAGGAGGCGGCTGATCAATGTCTCTCATGGATGTTTCTGACTTTCTATCCCTCTCCCTTCCTCTCTGTAAAAAATCAATAAAATATATTTTTAAAAAATAAATAAATACAACTGTAACCTACTTTTGCCCCACCCTGTACCTATCTTAAATACATATGTATTTGTGGATATATATATTGGTATATATTGATATGCAAATACATATTTATTTATATGTGACTGGTGTACCTGTGTGTGTGTGTGTGTGTATTTTCAATGTGGACAGACCCAAGAGACTAGTGAGGGTGAAATAGAGAATAACTCGGGAAGACTACCTTCGGTTTTCTGACATCCATCACGTACTTTGTGCTTTCCAGTGGACAAATCCCTTGACGGGGATTTTATTTGGAGCCAGTTCTTCAAGGGCAAGATCCTACAGATGCGTTCAAGGGCAGGTGGGATTACGAGCACAGATGCCTTGGCCCGGGTCCAGGGAGGCGAAGCGTTTCTCTGTGCAGCGCGGGTCCATGGGCCCCGCTGGACGAGGACAAAGCACAGGCACGGAGCTATCGAGGTCACCCTCAGAGCGGGGAGGAGCCTTCAGATCGGCCGAGAGTGGGAGGTGGCTGGGAGGGGAGAAAGCCAGGGGACCCCCCCCCCTTCTAGGTCTTCCGGGCTGGCTGGAGGGCTGCCCACCTAAGAATTCTTAGAAGACCCCAGCTCTGTGGGTCTGTGATGGCCTGAGACGAAAGGACCTTCTTCACGTGCAGAGAAGCACCAAAGAGTCCACGAAAAAAACGATGTTTAAAAATAAGACTCTTATCTAACGCCAAGGTCAAATTCTTTCTGACCCGAGATAACGGAGACGAAACGATAACTTGCTTTGGAGACGCTCCAGCGTTCGATAGAGTTTACGGTGTGGGCTTCGGGGCAGATGGAGGAAGGCAAGCACCTGCTTGTCTCCAGGAGAGCTACTTGGCACAAGTGAGAGCGAAACCCCCACATCCCCTGGCGTGGACGCTTCCCCTGGCTGAGGCTGGATTTTTTTTTGGGGGGGGGGCCATCTGCACCTCCCACCATCCTCCCACTGCTAGCTGCAGACCCACTGCATGGCTCACTTCTCCCTCGAAAACCCCAGCAAGCACACGGACTTGAGGATCCCCGCCCTGACGCCATGGCGGACACAGGATGTTGTGGCCTTGGATTCGGTCCCCCAGACTCTCTGGGCTTCAGTTTTCTGTAAAATGAGAAAAACCGTAAACCGCCTTTCAAGATGGCCACGAAGGTCCAGTTGAGGCTGCTCCCCTCCCCGTGGCAGAGCCTGGTGGTGTCTGGCTGCTCAGCATCCCTCTCCGCTCCTTCTGACACGACTACCCATTTACCCCCAGGCCACGCTGACGGGGGACGGCCGAGCCCACCTCCAGGCTGACAGGAAGGACGCGTGCTCACACTGGGCGTGTGACCCCCGGGCTGCCAGTGAAATGCTGTCCCGGGACTTGTAGGTGCCCCGTGGGGAGGAGGAGCCCTCTGTTTGCTCAGGTGCTTAGCTGGTGGGAAGCAGTCCTGCAGCTCGGCAGCCTTCCTTCCATCACGAGGACAGCGCACGCCTGAAGGGGACGCTGAGCTACAGAGAGGAAACTCGAGAAGTGGGTGGAGGGCGGCTGGGCCTCTGGATGCAGCCAGACCCGAAGAAGCTCCTGGGTTAGCTTACGACCGTCGGAGTTAGGGTTCCATGCTTCCGTCTAAGACAGCGGTTCTCAACCTGTGGGTCGTGACCCATTTGGGGGTCGAACGACCCTTTCACAGGGGTCGCCTAAAACTATTGGAAAACACCTATTTCCCATGGTCTTAGGAACCAACACACCGCTCCTCGGTGTAGCAAAATGTAGCAATGTAGTTTACTGTTGTCATAGGAAGACTGTTACCCATGCTACACCATGATTCAAGACAAAATTTCATTTATTTGTTATTAAAATAAATATTTCACAATATATAATTACATATTGTTTTTGTGATTAATCACTATGCTTTAATTATGTTCAATTTGTAACAGTGAAAATACATCCTGCCTATCAGATATTTACATAACAGTTCATAACAGTAGCAAAGTTACAGTTATGAAGTAGCAACGAAAATAATTTCATGGTTGGGGGTCACCACTGCATGAGGAACTATATTCAAGGGTCGTGGCCTTAGGAAGGTTGAGAACCACTGCTCTAAGAAGTCCTGACAAATGCCCTCTCTTGGGAAGATCTCCATGGACCGAGACACGTGTTGACACGTTGGGTTGTTTTTCTAAGAGCCCTGGCTCGGATGGTTTGAGAGAAGACGCGGGGACCCGGGATCCTTCTTAAAACCCTGCCCGAGGAGAAAGGCTGAGGACATGAAGGAAGAAAGTGGTCGCCAAAGTCTAAGAAAGGCCTGATTAAAGGCCTGATTACAGTAATTGGTACAATTTAGGAGTGCCTGATACATACCAGATATAGTAAAAACGTATTCACCTAGTCATCATGGTTAGCAAGTCCTACTGTGTGCCAGGCTACTGTGCTAGGGTGCTCCATGCTGCGGGGAAGGCTGACTCTCACCTGCCAGGGAGGTAGCACGAGTCCCATTTTAAAACACATTTTATTGATTTTTTACAGAAAGGAAGAGAGAGGGAGAGAGAGCTAGAAACATCGATGAGAGAGAGACATCGATCAGCTGCCTCCTGCACACTCCCCACTGGAGATGTGCCCGCAACCAAAGTACATGCCCTTGACCGGAATCGAACCTGCGACCTTTCAGTCCGCAGGCCGACGCTCTATCCGCTGAGCCACACCGGTTTTGGCAAGTCCCATTTTACAGATGAGGAAAGTCAGAGCTCCGAGAGCAGGGGTGAGCTGCCTGGGGTCACCCCTCCGAACGAGCGTGGACCCCGGATTCCAATGGGGGTGGGTCTGACTCGAAGGCCACGCCCTAGTCATCACTGCCAGGCCACCCTCCTCGTTGGCTGCGGCGCTCGGAAACGTCGCTCAGGCCCTGTCTTTGTCTGGGAAGCGCGGGGAGGGGCAGGGACAGCCGCTGGCTCCGGGGTCGGGACCCACAGCGTCTCCATGCTGGGCCATGTTTACGTTGCCGGTCAGACAGGCCTGAGTGTGTCTGCCCAAATGGGCTGTGAGTTGCGTGATGGAGGCGGAGGCTTTGTCTGAGGATCCGCCGACAGCCAGAGCGCTGGCAGCGGCCTGCGTCCGGCCACCCTGCCTGGCCTGGTCTCCGCGGTTCACCCTGAGCCCGAGTTCCAAAGGCGCCCGCCGCCGCCATCCGGGGAGACGCGCGCACGGTCAGGTGACAGGCAGAGAGACCGGGTTCGAGGGTTTCCTGCAGCAACCACATCCCTCAGCTCCTCCGCGCCTCGTTTTCCACCTGAAAAATGGGAATGACGGGACCCACCTCAGGGGGCTGCCCCCGGGACTAGACAGAGTGAGAGATGGGCATGTTCCTATATGCACAGGTAGCATAGGTATGTCCTCCAGAAGATCCCCTCCCACCCCCCTTGGGCCTGGCTGCTGCAGCTGCCGGGGTCACATGGACATGGGCTTCCACCCACAGCCCATTCCCCACCCCCACTCCAGCCCTCACGACCTGCACAGCCCAGCCCATTCCATCCCATCCCACCCTGGGGGTGGTATCAGAGGCCGGCTCCCCGGGCCCCCGCTCTGTAACCGGCCTCGGCGAGGGCTGAGTGATTCAGCCTGCAGAGCGCCCCGGCTCCGGGCGCAGCCACAGACAGGCCTGCGGGGACGGCCTCGGCGGAAAGATGTTGGCACGTCTCTATAGCAACTCGGGGAAAATATTTCATGCAAAAGTCCATCTGCTGTAACATAAAGGGAGTCCCAGCCAACAGCCGAGTTATAACGAGTTATAAATTATTCCTAATTTGCAGGCTTTATTTTACCAAACCACAAAATGCACACACACACACACACACACACACACACACACGCATGCATGCCTATCGACATAGAGACGTGCGCCATATGTATGCTTATCCACGTGCACACGCGCACACACGCGTGCAGCCATGAGACCAGGGCAGTGCGGCCGTGACTTGGACATCTAGCTGCATGGAGCTGATGTCTCAGCGGGCCCCACGGGGATCTGCGATCACACGAGTGGACACCGTTGACCTCCGAGGCCACAGTTCAAATGCGAGACCCGCGTCCCTGCGACCCGGGGCGGCTGTGCGGGCTGACGCTCCGGCCTTCCCGCTGGCTGGCTGCGATGGCCCCTCTTCGGGGAAAACACGCGTTCTCCGCGCGCCCCTGACGTCCGTCCTTGTAAAGAGGCCCGCGCGTTGATTCATCGGGATGCAATGCTTTGAGGCGGCTATCGGAGTGGAAAAAAACAATGTGCTAATTCGCATTGTGATGCTTTTAATTTTATGTGTTGTCAACACTTCAAAGTGGGCCCGGGCCCGGCCGGGGAGCCCTGGGCCGCGTCGCCTCGCACGTCGGGGCTGGCCCGCCACTGTCTGCAGCTCTGCGGCCGCTCGCACGACGCCCACTCCTGGCTCCGGATCGCGCCTCTTTTTTTTTCTCTTTTCTTTCTTTTTTTTCATCCCCTGCTTTCTATGTCTGCTCTGCAAAATCCATGTGGCCGCAAAGAGGGGGAAAAAAAGAGAGGGCGGTGAGTGGGAGAAAAGGGATGTGAGCCAGCCCAAGCTACAGCACCTTCTTCTTTCTCCAGGAAAGCGGGGGGCTGGGACCATGTCACCCCCGGATCGCGGAGGACTCGCCAGGATGGCCGCCATCCCCCCTCCCTGCGCCGAAGGTTATCCTGGTGCCATTAACCCCGCTCCCAGCCCCTCCGGGAGGCGGCCTTCGTATCCACCTTTTGTATTGTTTTTTATCTGTAACCAGGGGCCGGCGAGGTGAAGTGAGTTGAATCAGAACGGAAGCCCAGTTTTGCCTGACTCTGCCGCCTCGGATCCTCCCTGCGTGGCTACAAAGCCCCCCAAAGAGGCCGTACCCCGAGAGAGGACGTGGTCCCAGCATCCTTTGCCAGAGAAAGTGGCGTCCTTCGTTGAAGGTAGGTGAATTAGCACACCTGCACGTGCGCTCCGACCAGGTTCGTCGTCTGGTTTCAAGTTCATGACATTTCATCAAAGAAGGGCTAGCCCCCGTCCACAGATGGGCACGCTGAGGCTCAGAGAGCCCAGGACCTGTTCCCAGGGGAGCATAGCTCGCCAGAGGGAGGCCGGGACCGGCCTTGGCAGACGGGACGCCGGACTGCGAAGCCCACCGGGCCCCTGGCAGCCATTTCCCTGCGTCTGTCCGTCCACCCGTCCGTCCCTGGGGCTGGGCGGGAAGCTGCCCCAGGCGCCCCCCTCCGAGCCCGCCGAGGGGCTGAGCACAGGGCTGGCCTGGGCCCCGAGTGCGTGCGGACCGGACGCCGCCCGGCCGGCAGGGGCAGGCCCCGCGGAAAGGTCGGCGGGGGGAAGGGGGCAGGAACACCCTGCGAGCAGATCGGGAGGAGTGGAAAGTGAAATACTTGGAAAGTCACCGCGGCCGGCGCGGAGGAAAGTGTGTCGGGATGTTTCCGAAGGGCCTGGATGATGAGCAAGCCTTTCCCCCACCCACCCCCACACCTCGCCGGAGGGCCAGGGGCGGGTGCAGAAACCGGGGGGCGGGGAGGGGGGGCAGAGGTGCTGCTGGCCCGAGGCCCGGGGTGCAGGTCACTTCCAGGCACGGTCCTGGGGGAGCCGGGAAGATGCTCTCGGTGAGGCCCCCCGACCCGCCAGGCCCGGGGGCCCCGCCTGCCTGGGAGGGCGGCAGCAGCATCAGCTGCAGGAGCCGAGGTCCCCACCATCCAAATCGGTCCCCCCGGGGTCCAGAAAGGCCCTCCCCGCCAGGGTGACTCGGTTTGGGAGCGGCATCCAAGCCCTTCCATCAGACCCGCTGCTGAGTGGGAGCCCTGGAAGGGGGGAGCCTGCAGCTGCAGAGGCCGCGATCGGTCCGCTCGGGACATGTGCAAGCTCGGCCCCCCGATGGCCCCGCCGCAGCCATGCGCAGGACGCACGGGGCAGGAAGTTTGACTCAACACACCAGGCCTCGGACCGGCTGGTTTCTCTCCCCTCTCCGTCTCCCCTTCCCCCTTGCAGCCTCGGGAGGCCGGGTTTCCATGCTGAGCTGGTCTGGTTTCCCTGAGCCGCTCGGTGGCACGGGAGGGCACGGCGCCGGGCGGGAGGACGCGGTGTCCCGGCCGCCCGCCCGCGAGAGGCCATTTCAGGATCCCGCGGGCTGGCCGGGATCCACCTCCTGGAGGGGGAGCCAAAAGCAGGGCCTCCGCTGACCTCTGCCCTCCCTGAACCCGGCCAAGAAGGAACAGTCCAGAACACCACGGGGAACGCTTCGGCTAAGCCAAGCGAGAGCTGCGAGAGTGGCCACGCAGGCCCGGGAGAGCCCCGGCCGGTCTTTCCCACGGGCACCGGCTGCGGCCGCGGGGCCTTGGAGGGGCGGCGAGGCTGACGCCCGCCCTCGGCCCCTGACCCGGCATCTGAGTTCTCAGCCAGAGTCCCCCCAACCCCCTCCCCCCCAGTCCAAAGCTGCCAGCGGCAGAAAGACGTGTACCCTGGTGCCAGAGGGCAGACTCAGGGGGAGGCCCCGGAGTGGGGAAGGGGCATTGGGGGCGGGAAGTCATTAGAACGTCGCCTTCGGGGCCTCGCACAGAAAAGTGCTCCTGGCGCGATGGGATCGGACTTGGTTGTTAGCTTTTCCAGCCCTGGCTCTGGGAGGCACTGCATTTGGGTGTATTACGCACACACACACACACGTACAGACCCACACACATACAGGCCCACACATACACACACATACAGACCCACATAGACACACATACAGAGACACATACAGACACACACAAACCCACACACACAGACCCACACATACAGGCCCACACATACAGACCCACACAGAGACACATACAGACACACACAGACACACACAGAGACACATACAGACACACACACACACACACAGACACATACAGATACACACAGACCCATGCAGACAGACACACACACCGACCCACACATACAGGCCCACACATACAGACACACACAGACCCATACATACAGACCCACACATACAGACCCACACATACAGATCCACACAGAGACACATACACACACACATACAGGCCCACACATATACACACAGACACACACAGACACACACATACAGACATACAGACACACACAGACACACACAGACACACACACAGAGAGACATATACAGATACACATGCAGACACACACAGACACAGACACAGACACACACAGACACAGAGACACAGACACACACAGACACACACATACAGATCCACACATACAGATCCACACATACAGACCCACACATACAGACACACACAGAGACACATACAGAGACACATACAGACACACACAGAGACACATACAGATACACACAGACCCATGCAGACAGACACATACACCGACACACACATACAGACTCACACATACAGACACACACATACCCACACAGACACACATACAAACACACACAGACAGAGACACACACAGAGACACATATAGACACACACAGAGACACACAGATACACACAGACAGACACAGACCCACACAGAGACATACAGATACACACAGACAGACACAGACCCACACAAACCCACACAGACACACACACAGAGATACATACAAACATATACAGACACAAATATAGACACACAGAGACAAACACAGACAGATACAGACACATACAAACACACAGAGACTCATACAGATACACACAGACACACAGAGAGACACATACAAACACAGACAGACACACACAGAGACACATACAGACACACACATGCATACAGACACACAGACACATACACAGAGACACATACACAGAGAGACACATACAGACATGCATAGACACACTGATAGATACATACACAGAGATGCACGCACAGACATACGTACACAGAGACACATATAGTCACATACACACAGACACATGTGCAGACACAGACACATACACACAGAGATACATACAGACACAGAGATACATACAGATAACCACCTGCAGACACTTACAGACACACACACACACACACACACACACACACACACACACACACACCCCAGCCGTCAAGGAGCACCGAGCACATGGCCAGGCTCCGTGCGGCGCAGGCCGGGAGCTGGAGCGGACGCTGGAAAATACCGCGGCAGAGCGGGCGCGGCCTGGCGTCGCACTGCGTGTGGCAGAGCGGGACGGGAACGCGGTCTTCATTCTTTGGGTCCCTCTCCTCATCTGTCACGCGTCCCGCAGATATTTATGCCGAACACCCCTCGCTGTCAGCCTGACCGGCCAGGGGCTAAGGCGAATGAGATGGTTCCTGCCTCCCTCCCCCCCGGGGTGCCTCGGGGCTCCCAGTGTCTCTCTGCTCTCCGAATGCCCACCCTGTGCACGCGAGGGTTCCCAGACGCTCCTGGCGCCCGGGAGGCTTTGTCTCGATCTCAGGCTGGCCTCGTCCCCTCCGGCGTGGGCACCTGCAGGGCAGGGCCCGGTCCGCTTGTCCTGGGCAGGGGGCATGGAGGTGTGCTCATCACGTGGGGTCTGCGTTAGCGGGCAGCGGTCTCCGCTGAGCCACGTTGGCATTGGGCACAGAGTGGGCTCAGGAAACGGTGGTCAGGTGAACGATGAATAAGTGATGGCACGGGGAGACCAGGGCAATAATTCATTGGTTCACTCACTCACTGTCCATTGACCCTGAGTCTCCTCCGTGCCAGGCTCGGGGCACAGAGAGGCATGGACCACAGCCCTGAGCTCAGAGGCCTGGGAAACAGACATGAGGCATGATCACTGTGTGCAGGGGCCCAGAGGAGGGTGAGGTCACGTCTTCGGGGAGGTGGGGGATGAGCAGGACAGGCGTCAATGTGAGTGACACCGGAAGAGGTCTGGAGAGTCGAGCTCACTAGGCACTCAAGGGCAGAGCATCCTGAGGGGTGATTCCCTCTAGGAACCAACAGCTTTACCGCTGGGCGACATTTACACCAAGGACAGCACATATTTGGGGGTTCTTCATGCCAGGCACTGTTCTAAAGCTTTGTATGTTAATTCATGGAGTCCCCTCCCCCCGCCATCACCCATGACTCAGTCTGTTGGTAGCCCCACTTTTCAGAAAAGAAAACTGAGGGGCAGAGAGCTGAAGTCATGTGTCCCCAAAGTCTCACAGCGGTTTAATAGCCAAGCTTATGGGCAGAGAGGCTAGAACTGGCCAGGTCCTTCAATATCAGGTAAAAGCATTGGTCTCTACCCTGAGGGTAGGTGGGGAGCATTGAAGGGTTTTGAGCAGGGAGCATCCTGATTTGATTTTCTTTTTTTTTTTTTAATATATTTTATTGATTTTTCACAGAGAGGAAGAGAGAGGGATAGAAAGTCAGAAACATAGATGAGAGAGAGACATCGATCAGCCGCCTCCTGCACACCCCACACTGGAGATGTGCCCGCAAGCAAAGTACATGCCCCCGACCGGAATCGAACCCTGGACCCTTCAGTCCGCAGGCCGACGCTCTATCCACTGAGCCAAACCAGTCTCAGCTGGTTTTCATTTTTAATAGTTCCAGTGGGAAGGTTCTGAGGAGCTGTGAGTCTAAAGCAGCGGTTCTCAACCTGCGGGTCGTGACCTATTTTCTGATGGTCTTAGGATCTACAGCAGTGACCCACAGGCTGAGAACCACTAGCAGCATCGCCTAAGACCATCAGAAAACACAGATATTTACATGACGATTCACCACACCACGAGGAACTGTATTAAATGGTCGCGGCCTTAGAAAGGTTGAGAACCACTGGTCTAGAGAGAAGTGATCTCTTGTACATGTTCCAGAGAGACTAGGCACCAAACAGCCCACAGAGGCATTTTCACGGTAACAGAAACACAGGTGCCCAGTGAGTGACGGGTGGGCGCATGAATGAACACTGCTCTGTACACGCGGTGGAATATTACACAGCCGTGAAAAGGAGGGGCCAAGGCGGCATGCGGCGACACGGCTGAATCTCCATGTGCCACTGGGTATGGAGCCACTCCAAACAGTGACTGAAGCAATCGTGACTTACCGTATTCTCCGGCGTATAAGACGACCCCCAGCTTTTCCAGGTAAAATATAGAGTTTGGGATATACTCGCCCTATAAGATGACACCGGGCATATAAGATGACGCCCGACTTTTGAGAAGAAATTCCTGGGTTAAAAAGTCGTCTTCTATGCCGGAAAATACGGTGTTTAATCCACGCTCCGGTGGGGAGGCATTTTAGGCTGGGCTCAGCAGGGCCGTTCTTCTGGTCGTCTCGGGGTTTCCTCCAGAGCCCACGGTCAGGGGAGAGTCAGCGAGGGGGGTCCCACTTTCGAGAGCTGATTGGCCGTCCGCTGGAGTGACGGTGGCGACCGGGCCAGCTGTTTCTCATTACCCAGCAAGCCAGCCTGCCGTGGTCCCGTGGCCACAGAGGTTTCCAGGAGAACGAGGAAGAGCGCAAAGCCTCTTCACGCCGGAGCTCAGAAATGGCCCGGTGCCACTCCTGCCACATCGTATTAGTCAAAGCAACGCAGAGAGCCCGCCCGGGGCTCGGAGAGGGGGAAACACGCCCCATCGTCTGGTGCTTCCCTCGCAAAAGGGACGTAGAGGCACGAAGAGGCATCATCGCCGCCCTGTGTGGTTGGCACTGCGATATGAAATTAAAAAAAAAAAAGTGCATTTCCCAAGATTGCAGGCAAGATGATTTTCCCCCTTTATAACATTTAAAAGAAGACTTTATTAGTGCAGCTTCCTTTTAAACAAAGCACCTTATTTTAAAGGGAGCAATAAGGCACCAAGCACGTGGTGCGGGATGGTGGCTCCCTCGGAGGGCAGAGGGCGTGGGGACAGCACGGGAGGTCACTGCATGTGAAAGGCGGGTGATTGTCAAAGTCCTCGCCTCTGTGTTCGTTATTCAAAGTGATCGTCTTTCAGAAGAGGGCCGCGGGAAAACCAGAGTACGGTCAAACCGAATGTGGTGTGTTTGGGGTCCAGGAAGGAGAGAGACTGAGGCAGGAATGGGCCCGTGTGGGCCACACCAGGGTCAGGTAGGTGGCCAGGACGTGGGCATCTCTTGGACGTGGTGCCGAGGGAGGACAGGATGGAGGGTCACTTCCGGAACGCCACCCAGGTGGCGGGGAGGGAGGTGCCGTCTGAGCTGGGGCCGTTTGGGGGTGACCCACGCTGTGCTTGTGGGATGAGGGTGGGGATGCTGTGAGGATCCGGGCAGCAGGGTCCCTCCCCACGGCTGCTGGTTCTCTGGGACTTGGTGGCGGGAGTCGGCAGGGCCAGTCTCCCTTGGAGGCCATCCCAGAAAGCCCTGCATAACAGCAGGGTGGAGGGGCCTCCCTTCGGCCTTGCTGGGGCCCCCGCCCGGCCCAGCCTGGCCCTTCCTCCTTCCTCAGGGCTCCTCGGAGCACGTCCGCAGCCAGGCCCGCCTCCCTCCTCCGCTGCCGTCGGGCCTCCGCCCTGGAGCCCCGGGCCAAGCGCGCAAACCCCGGGGCGGTGGCGGAGGGGGCCCGCGGCCGTCTCCTCCCCGGCAGGGCCAGCGGGACCCCAGAGGGGGCTGATGTTTGCGCAGATGACATGTTTATGGCCCGGCCTCTCCTTACTCATGCTTTTGGCCGGCCCCGGCCGATTTTGGTTGGGTGGATCCCAGGTCTGCCGCTGGAGCTGGGAGCCTCGGGGCTGGGGCTGAACAGAGCTCCCTTTAACGGTTCCAAGCCGGGCCGGTTCCAGCCCCTTCCCCCCCGTCCCCCCTGGACCTCACATTTTCCCACACCCAGCGTCATGACCCAGCGCCCGCCGGCACCTCCGGGCTGGAGGGAGCCTCCTGCAGCCTCGGGCCCGGCAGCCCCCCATCCCAGAGGAGGAGACCGAGGCCCCGAGAGGGGCAGGGACCGGCCCACGGTCACCCCGGCAGGTGGCGACGGAAGATGCGGGCATCCCGGTTCCCGGGGAGTCTCGGGGGGCCTCGGGGCTCTGACCCCAGCCTCCCCGGAGGCTGTTTGGTTTGGGAAAGGCCCGCGGAGCCCGCTCGAGCCGGCCGCCGGCCGCGGTCACTCTCTCCTCTCCCGGGGAGGCAGCAGACAGTGACGGGCTCTCTGCTTTTACACTTTAGTTCCATAGGAAACTGGAAAGTGCCCGTCAGAGGTGTCCGGGTGGCCCGGCCGCCCCGCCCCGACCTGGCGGCCCCGGCGCCGCTCTCCCTGCGCGCTGGCTTCGGGGCGCTTTGCGGAAGCTCTTCCGAGGGCTCCTCCGGCCCAGGCTCGCCCCGTCGTCTTCCCGGGGGGCAGGAGCGAGCACCGGGAGCCAGGCCTGGCTGGGGCCCGAAACCCTGACATTTAGCTGCGCTCCGTTCCGCCCCGGCTCCCGGCGTTCCCTGGCCAGGAGCTCTGGCCCGGCTTCCGCCGCCTCTCCTGCCCCCAGGGCCCCGGGACATGGGGGGAAGGGGCTCCCGGCCCTCCTTTGGGCATCTGGGGTCCCCGAGAGCCCCCCTGCATTGCCCTCCCAGGGTTCCCAAGACACAGTGGCTCCCGCACCTCTTCCCCTCTCGGGGTGACCCCCGCACCTCTTCCCCTCTCGGGGTGACCCCCGCCTTGGGGATCTGGGTTGGCATATCTGTCTCTCTCCAGAACCAGCCAGAAGCTTCAGGAGGCCCGGGTCGCTGTGGTGGGTGGTGAGAGGGGCCAGTGTCGGGCATCACACACCTGGATCGGACCCCAGAGCCGCTGCTTTGGAACTCTGACCTTGGCCTGGTGGCCTCGGTGCTCTAGGCCTCGGCTTCCAAGGGGAGGTGACGATAAGGACAGTGCCAAGTGGGTGGGGTGGGGTGAGGGTTACCTGGGCTGGTGCTTGACTCCGTGTGTGCATCACTCATATTCCGAGTTAGCATCCCCTCCACCAGCCCCGAGGGAGGCTGAAAGAGGCATTACGGCAGTGGTTCTCCACCTTCCTAAGGCTGCGAGACCCTTGCCTACGGTTCCTCATGTGGTGGTGACCCCCAACCATGACATGTTGCTACTGTGATGCATCGTGATGTAAATATCTGCATTTTCCGATGGTCTTAGGTGACCCCTGTGAAAGGGTCGTTTGACCCCCAAAGGGGTTGCGACCCCCAGGTTGAGAACCGCTGCATTGCGGGCTTGTGCCCTGACCCAGCGTCGCCGTGAGGCGGCAGGTCGGGAAGGGAGCTCAGGGTTCGTGAGCCCAGAGGAGGCACACCCCACCCCAACTGAGGACTGGGAGGCAGGAGGTGAGTCTGCAGCTGCGACCTGCTGGACGGGCGAGCAGGGAAGACTGTGTGTGTGTCTGTACCTGGTAGAAATGGGGAGCAGTGTCCCCCGACCACAGGCTTATCATGCCGGAGAGGACAGGTCCCAGGGTGGAAATCAAAGACTGTTTAATGTTGCTGAGTGAAGAGGGGAAGGAGGCCAGGCTCCGCCCTTCGGCACCGGCTTTGGCTGTTCCGGGCGAGGTAGGGGGCTTCGGGGCGGGGCTCTCTGAGGATCTGAGGTTCGGCTCCTGGGCTCCGAGGCAAAGCTGGTCTCGAGGCTGGCGTCCGTCTTCAGCGATGCCGCGCTGCCCAGGGACACCTCGCAGGCTTCTGCTTGTGTTGGCAGCGGCAGCTCACAGAGAGCCGAAAGGTGTCTGAGCACCAGACTGGCCTGCAGGGAACAGACACTTACTCTGACCCCCGCCCCCATTCCTTCCGACTTCCATCATGGGCCTGCCCCGAGCGCAGCAGCCGCCGTGGGCTGGTTTTCTTTCTGTGTGCATCCACCTGACACGGCATTATAAAAACATATCTACAGGCCTTCCACAGAGTCCCTGTAATCAGGAGTGAAGATCCTTTCATCGGGAGGGGTTCTTTCTAGGGCTGGGCAACATTCAGAAGGACCAGATCTGTGTGAGAGAGTCTGTTAAAATCATGACCTGACCCATGGAGAGAGAAGTCCCAGTCTCCGAAAGAAAGGAAGGAAGGAAGGAAGGAAGGAAGGAAGGAAGGAAGGAAGGAAGGAAGGAAGGAAGGAAGGAAGGAAGATTAGTTCAATGAACTTAACAATAGATTGGTCAATGCAGACAAAAGAAATCAGTGAACTTGAACACAGGTACTAAACTGAAGTTATCCAAACTAAGATACAGAGACAAAAAATGATTCGATAAAAATGAATAAAACATCAGTAATTTGAACAAATGTGAAATCATATAAAACAGTCTGACATATCTATAGTTCAAGTCCCAGATGGAGAGGAGAGAGAAAATGGGGCCTAAGAAATAAATGAAGACTTTATGACCCAAACTTTTCCAAATTTGATTAAAGATACTAATTCCTAGATCCAAAAAGCGCAACAAATCTCAAATGAGAGAGGGGGAAAGTAGGCATGTCATAGTAAACTCCTGAAAAAGAAAATCTTGAGTCAGGGAAAATAAACATTGAAGAGAATAACAATGATTATTGATTTGTCATGACAAATCATGCGGGTAATAAGAAAATTGAACAGTAACTTGTAAGTTACTAGAATAAAAAAAAAAAAAAACTATCGGCCTGGAATTCTGTATCCAGAATTAGCAAACAAGGACATTAGGATAGTTATTATAATTGTATTTCAGATGTTCACAAAGTAAAGGCATTAAAATATAATGCCTTTGAATTAAAGATATAAAGACATATAACTCAAACTTATAGAGATGAAATCTATAATGTCTTGAGATGAAAAAAAAAAACACTGGATGAGATTAAAGGCATATTAGATATTGTGGAAGGAAACCTTTAGTGTATTTGAAAACAGCAATGGAAAAGATCCAAAATAAGACACAAGGAGAAAAAATAACTTAGAAAATGAAGGTGCATCAGTTAGCTATGGGGCAATGTCAAGTGGCATTACAAATGGGTAATTGGACTCCCCGGAGAACCCAAAGGGACAGAAAAAAATATTTCAAAACATAACACAGTGGCCTCAAACTTTTTAAATTAAATGAAAACTATAAATCTAAAGCTCCAGGAAGCTCGATAAACCTCCAGCTCAATAAACCTGAAGAAAACTACACCAAGGCACATCATAACCAATCTGCTCAAAATCGGTGATAAGAATATGAAAAGCAGTGGAAGAAAAATACATGTTAAATAGAGAGATTCAGAGATAAGAATGGTATCAGAGTTGTCTTTTAAGTGTATTGCTTTTACATTGTTTCCAAAAACAAAGGCAAGGAAGAAACCAAGATGGCGGCACAGGTAAGCACCTAAACTGCTGCCTCACACAACAATTTAAAAACTAAAACTAAAAGACAAAACGGACATCATCCAGAACCTCAGGAAGGCTGGCTGAGTGGAAATTCTACAACTAGAAGGAAAGAGAAAAGCACACTGAGACTCAGAGGAGCTGCAGGAGGCAGAGGTACTGAGGCGTGTGTGCAAAGAGGACTGGCAACTGAGTGCACGGCTGGCTTTCTCGAGCGGGAGGGAGACAAAATCTCCCACTGTGCTGAACCCCAGTTCCAGGCGAGACTCTGGGGACCCAGACTCATGTGGGGTGAAAGTGCACTGTCTGGCAGCAGGCAGAACTCGAGGGCGCTTGCTCTCAGAGGTGCTTGCAGCGATTACCACGGGACACTGAGACACAGGGCCTATTAATGTAGGGCTGACGGGAAACCAATGCTGTTGGCTCTGCCCTGAGACTCCGCCCCATCCAAGCTGAGCACAGAAGCTTTTGAAAGTCTAATTAAAATGCCAAGAGCAAAAGACAGAGAATAGTAAAAGCAGCAAGAAAAAAAAAACAGTTCATTACCTAAAAAGGAGCACCATATGACTGTCAGCTGATTTCTCAAAGGAATTTATGCAGGCCAGATGGGAGTGGCAATAAATATTCAAAGTGATGAATAGCAAGAACCTACAACCAAAATTACTCTACCCAGCAAAGCTATCATTCAGAATTGAAGGTTAAATAAAGAGCTTCACAGATAAGAAAAAGCTAAAGGAGTTCATCACCACCAAACCAGTATTATATGAAATGCTGAAAGGTTCTCGTTAAGAAGAGGAAGAAGATGAAAAAGGTAAAGATAAAAATTATGAACAACAAATACATATCTATCAACAAGTGAATCTAAAAATCTGATGAATGGAATAAACTGGTGAATATAATAGAATCAGGGGCATAGAAAGGGAGTGGACTGACAATTCTCAGGGGGAAAGGGGTGTGAGGGTGCAGGGAAGAGACTGGACAAAAATCATACACCTATGGATGAGGACAATGCAGGGTGGGGGGAGGTAAGTGCAGAGGGTGGGAGCCGGGTGGAGGGAAGTTATGGGGGTAAAAGAAGAACAATTGTAATAATCTGAACAATAAAGATTTATTAAATTTTTAAAAATGCAAAATAAAGGCTTTTTTCCCCAGACATGTGTGCAAAGCCTGGAAGAATTCTTCACCAACAAACCACAGAGCAAGAAATGTTTAAGGAAGACCTCCTATAAGCAGAAGGAAAAGGATATTAGATGGAAGTCTAGATCCACACAACGGAATGATGAGCACTGAAAAGGCAACTAAGTGGGTAAATATAAGATTTCTTAAAGTGATAATTTAGTCTTTAAACATAACGTAGAATTTTACTTATAACGTACATGTAAGTAAAGTGTGTGACAACAATAGCATGAAGACCGTGAGGGGTGACATGGAAGCATAGTATTGTAAGGTCCCCACACTATGTGTACATAAGCATGATATCACATAACGGTAGATTGTGATACGTTAAAAAATGTATATTATAAACTCTAAAACAACCACTAAAATCACAATAGAGCCATGGTTAATAATTCAACAGAGAAGATGAAATAGAGTCATAAAAAATAGTTAATCCAAAAAAAGGCAGAAAAAAAGGAAAAGAAGAGATGAGAAAAAAATAGAAAACTATCAACATGATAAACGTAATCATATAAGCACATTAAATGTAAATGTTCTAAACACAATTAAAGGGCAGAGATTTCCATACTGGGTTAAAAAAAAAGTATTCTATCAAAAATGCAAGTTATATCTAAAGACAAAAATAAATTGAAAGTAGAAGGATGAAAAAAGAGATACCATGTAAAAAGAGTGATCCTAATCAAAAGAAAGCTGGGGTGGCTATATGAATATCAAAGTAAAATAAAGAAGCTCATTGTCCCATGTTAAAGAGGTCAATTCCTCAAGACATATCAACTCTAATATTTACACACCTATAAGAGTTTCAAAACACATGAAGCAAAACTAGTAGAATTGATGCCAAAACCGGTTTGGCTCAGTGGATAGAGAGTTGACCTGCGGATGAAAGGTCCCAGGTTCGATTCCGGTCAAGGGTATGTACCTTGGTTGCGGGCACATCCCCATTAGGGGATGTGCAGGTGGTAGCTGATCAATGTCTCTCGCTCTCATCGATGGTTCTAACTCTCTATCCTTCTCCTTTCCTCTGTGTAAAAAGTCAATAAAATATATATTTTTAAAAAAACTAGTAGAATTGAACTAGAAAAAGAAACAAACCCATCATTATAATAAAAGATTTTAATATCTCTCTCTCAAGAGTTGACAGGATAAATAGACAGAAAATCAATAAGGATATAGAAGAACTTGAACAACACTATTAACCAACCTGACCTAATTGGCACTGACACAGCACTCCACCCAACAACGCAGAATACACATTCTTTTCAAGTGCACAAGGAACATTTACCAAGAAAGACCATATTTTAGGTCATAAAACAAGTCTAAATAAACTTAAAAGGATTCCAGTTATACAAAGTATGTTCTCTGACCACAGTGAAATCAAATTATAAATTAATAACAGAAAGATCTCTGGAAAATCCACAAATATTTGAAACTAAATAACATGCTTCTAAATAATTGAGGGGTCAATGAAAAAAATCAAAGGAGACATTAGAAAGTATTTGGGACTAAATGAAAGTGAAAAGACACCATATCAAAACTTGTGATCTGTCACTAAGTCAGTACTTATAAGGAAATGTATAGCACAAAATGCCTGTATT
>PVJN01025662.1:0-29785 GCA_004026805.1 Lasiurus borealis | reverse complement strand
AACCAATCAAAGAGTTCCTCTCACTTTGATGTTTCTCTCTGTCTTTCTCTTTCTCTTCCATATTCTCTAAAAGTCAATGGAAACATATCCTCAGGTGAGGATTAAAAAAAAAAAAAGAAAGAAAGAAAAAGAAAAAGAAAGGAAGGAAGGTCATATCCTATGAAAGACACATCTTGAAAATGCCTAAAGAAAGTTGTCATTTTTTCATGGTGAAGGGACTAGAGTCTGTGTTGATGAAACATCTTGGTGGCTGTGGTGACTGGCAGTGGCTGTAGCAGCGGGGTAATGAGGCTGTTGCCTTCCCCTAATCAGTCCAGTCACCTCCCACAAAAGGAGGCCGGGCTGCAGCTTGGGCCCGCTCCCCACCCCCCCAGACATCCCCTGAGGGCTCCCAGTATGTGAGAGGGGGCAGGTTGGGCTGAGGGACCTCCCCTCCCCCAGTGCATGAATTTTGTGCACTGGGCCCCTAGTATAAAATAATACTGAATGTAAACTGTAATTGAAAAAAGTCATTCTGACCTGGGATTTGGCAAGAGATTCTTAAATATGACACTGAAAAAATGAGCAACAAAAGAAAATAATATATGAATTGGACATCATTAACATTAAACATTTTTGTGCTTCAAAGGACATAATCAAGAAAGTGAAAAGAGAACCCACAGAATAGGATAAAATACTTGCATATTATACATTTGAGAAGAGCTTGATATCTAAAATATGTATATTAAAAAAAAACCTCATATAACTCAATGATAAAAAGACAGCCCAATTAAAAAGTGGGCAAAAGCTATAAATAGACATTTCTCCAAGGAAGATATATAAAGGAACAATAAGCACATGGAAAGATGTTCAACATCATTAGTCATCAGAGAAATGCAAATCAAAACCAAAATGAAATACCATTTCACACAACTAGGATAGCTAGAATCAAAAAGTCAGAGAATGACAAGTATTGGGAAGGATGTTAAGAAATTGCTGATGGGAATGTAAAATGATATAATCACTTTGGAAAACAGTTTAGCCATTTCTCAATTAAACATAGAATCACCATATCACTCAACAATTCCACACCTAGGAACACCCTAAAACTTATACACGAATATTTTCCACAGAACTATTCATAGCAGCCTACAGTAGAAATAATCCAAATGTCTACCAATGGACAAATGGATAAACAAAATGTGAAATAAAATTTAGACATAAAAAGAAACGAAGTACTAATACATAATATAATATATATGAACTTTGATAACATTAAGTGAAAAAAGCCTGTCACAAAAAAACCCACATTATTACATTCATATGAAAATCCAGAAGAGGCTGCATGGTCTATAACATGTAAAAAACTCTAATACCTGTATCAACTCTATATGCAAGCCAGAGGCGACAATAGGATGTCTTCCTTTGGTGGCTTTGTTACATTTTCTGATATACTAGTATATAATGTCCCTACTGCCAAAATTTTCTACAGAAAGATTTCTGATGGTATTGCTGCCCTAGGATATGAAGAGGCTTTAAAAATACTTTCTAAAAGGAAAAGTGGGAACTACTATGTTCTTCAGATGATCAATCTTACAATCCAGATGAAAAGGAAGTTCAAATTCTCTTTGGTCTTTGTTAAACTGGAAAAATAATAATGTCATTATTTAGCAATGATTTTACCAAGATTAAATATTTGCCAGAATGTGTGCTCTCAGAGCTCTTCATGGCCACCACCGCTGTGAAATATATACTCAGCCTAACTCCGAGTATCAGGTTACTGGCATTGAAGCACAGGACAGCAGTCTCGGACACACTGCACATACCTTGAAGGAGATAAGGCTAATGAATACTCTCAATAAAGTTTAACACAAGAGTAAAGAGAGTAGAAATCTCCAATACCATCAATCAATATGGTACTGGAACCATCAGCAAGGATGAAGACTGGGTAACATGGAAAGCACTCTGAGGAAGTCCCTGAATTATTAACTGAGGCAGAGAAGAAGGAATGATTTGACAAACTTGGTGAAGTTTCTATTAGCTCAGAGCCTTCCTGCTTTTCAGGGAGTGGTGTGGCATATATTACTACTCCCTCTGGTTCTGCCGCTGACAAGGTTGTGATTGAGGCCTGTGATAAAAGTAGGAATAATCCTCGCTCACGAGTTCTTTCATCACTGATTTCATCACACATTACTTTAAGGTTTGCTTATATGTGGGTAAAAATAATGTGGGAAATTTTGAAAATACTTAAAACATTAAGTCTGCATAACTTTTTAAAAATACTTTAAAAAAGAAATGTGGTATACAGATACCATGAAATATTATTCAGCCATGAGAAAGAAGGAAATCCTACCATTTACAACATGAATGGCATTATGTTAAGTGAAATAAGTCAGAGAAACATAAATACCGTATTATCTCACTTATATATAGAATCTAAAACAAAACAAAACCAATAGAGCTCACAGATACAAGAGAACAAGCAAGAGGTGAGAGGTTGGATAAAAAGGGTGAAGGTGATAAAGGGCACAAACTTCTAGTTATAACATAAACTAGAGGCCTGGTGCATGACATATGTGCACTGGGGGTGGGGGGGTCCCCTCAGCCTGACCTGTGCCCTCTCACAGTGTAGGACCCCTCGAGGGATGTCCACCTGATAGCTTAGGCCTGCTCAACATCCCCAAGGGATCCTTAGCGCTGCCTCGGAGGCAGGAGAGGCTCCTGCCACCGCTGATATGCTTGCCAACCTTGAGCCCAGCTTCTGGCTAAACAACGCTCCATCGGTGGGAGCAGCTCCTACGTTGAGCATCTGCCCCCTGGTGGTCAGTGCACATCATATCAAATAGTTATTCAGCTGTTTGGTCGATTTGCATATTAGACTTTTGTTATATAGGATAAGTCCTGGGGATGTAATATGCAGTACTGTGACTATAGCAAACAATACTGTATTGTATATTTGAAAATTGCTAAGAAAGTAGATATTAAAAGTTATCATCATGTGAAAATAAGTTTGTAACTATGTGTGTGATAGATACTAACCAGTTTGCAATATTCAGGGATAGGGAAAAGGAGGTCTACAGTTGTTCAAATGGAAAACAATACAAGAATAAACTGAGTTTTACATACTCACAACTGTAAATCTACTTTTGCCTACCCTTATATACATATAACAAATCATTATGTTGTACACATAAAACTAATACAATGTTATACAATTATCTCAAAAAAATAAATGTTCCTATTAAAAAAAATAACAAAATAGAAAATGTCAGCATCCTCCAAATTATTGTTCTATCACCAAATAAAGTCCAGATTCATTAGAGAAAAAAACACCCATTTTCTTTCCTTTTAAAGATATTAAGTAAGTTAAGAGGTTTTTTTAATTTTCCTGTGACTCAGCCTCCATCCTACCTGCCTTTCTATTCAATACTTTTATGATTTGACAATTTATAGTAATTGACTCCTACCTCTGAGTTCCCATTGTGCTGGAGAAGCTTTCAATAAACTGCTGAATTGTTATCCCACAAACAAACTTCTTCATTGTTCATAATCCTATATAATAAAAGGCTAATATTCAAATTGTCTTCCCAGGAGTTCAACCAGGGAGTGGGGTTGGCCAACCAACCACCTGCAGTTACACTCCCCACCCCAATTGGGGACAGGGCCAGATGACCATCCACCTGCAGCCCCTAGCCCCAACCAGCCCAGCCCTGAACAGGGTGTGCCAGCTGGACCTCACCTGAGCACAAATTCGTGCACCAGGCCTCTAGTAGTCTATAATCTTAGCACCTCCTCTGCTCTTGAAAATTTTATGTCATATTATTCAAAAATATAAACTGCCCTCTAATACACAACTCCCCAGACTAATTTTTTAAGAGTTCACTTCTTATAACCCCAACAGGTCCCAAAGTATAATTCTAAAATCTGGGTTTATTTCCTCAGCATTCTTTATCTCTTTTGAGAGTCCATTGAAAAAATAACAAAAACCTCTTCCAACTATGCAAACTTCTTTTTATTCCTTGTCTATTCCCAAGCTCCAGGTTTTCTATATAGGCATTTCCAACAGGCAAGTCTCAAAACACATTTTGGAATTTAAAAATCTGGTAATTGAGAAAACTACACATGGAGGTAAATCCATATATATTAGTGATATTCTGAGAGCTGGTGATTAGAGAAGGACTATAATATCTTGTAAACATTTCCCAGTTACCTGACTCCTGTTTGATTTGAATTGTAGGTTTAATACCAGGTGGCAAAGGAGACTGCTGAGGCTGCTGCTGATGAGATACTGAAGAAGGCTGAGCCACCTGTTGCTGTGTCTGTTGCTGCACTTGATGTAACTGTTGCTTAGGAGACTGTTGATGCTGTTTAGGAAACTGTGCAAGAATCTGAGTTGGGGTACCCACTAAGCTTTTAGGGGAAGGAAGTCTGGTTGATGCCATTTTGATTGCTGATGTAGATACACCTGTAGAAAGTGAGGAAAAGAAAATTCAATAGTAAAGCATAATTAAGGTTACTTCTGGTTATTGTAATAAATAACACAAACTAGGTAAGTCAATAAAAACAATAATTTATTAAGCACCCATTGTATGTCAGATATAATGGGTGATATTTTACATATTAGATATCTAATCCCCAAAAGCTGCAAGGGAGGAGGCATCATTGATCTCACTGTCAAAGAAAAACACCCATTTCCCTTGGTGAAGAGTTAGCACAAAAGAAACAAAAATATCAAGCAGGTATTCTCAAACTTGTTTCTCAATAGATTCTCCATTAGAAAATATAAGTACTTAATGTAATATAAAAGCAAAGTAAACTAAGTTTTAAATCTTATTTCTAATACATTTCTTTTTATGTATTGGTTCTAGTGAGCCAATTTAAACATGGCATGAAATAAAATAAATGCCCTGGCTGCTGTGGTTCAGTTAGTTGGGTGTCATTCCATGCACCAAAGGTTGCTGGTTTAATTTCTAGTGAGGGCACATGCCCAGATTGTGGGTTCAATCTGCCGCACCCTCAACCCCCCACCAATAAGGGGGCAGCTGATTGATGTTCCACTTTCACATCCATGTTTCTTTTTCTCTCTCCCTCTTTCTGCTTCCCTCTCTTAAAAAAACAATAAAATTATATTTAAATAAAATAATTCACAATGAAACATTTGTCTTTTGAATTATTCAGGGCAAAGTAGCTTTTCTTTATTTCACTTCCAATAATCTATAAATTAAAGTCATGTCTTAAGAACTCTAACTGGGTCATTAAATAATCATTTGTCACCCAGGTAGTCACACAGGGACTACAGAAACTCTGTAGTCAGAATCACAACTACAGTCTATACTTTATCATCCCATTAAATTTTACCTTTTTAAAAAGAAGATGTCTTAATTTCTTAGAATAATATAAAAATTAAATATCTCAAACAGAAACTCAAATCATCATACAATTTCCTTCACTATCTACATTCAGACACTTTTATGCCCCTCATGCTCTACTGAATTCCAGTGAATTCATGAGAAATCAGATATGTCTTGTCCAGCTCCATGTAACTAATTACTTAAGGCTCTCAGAGAGATACAGGATGAAAGAAGAAAATAGGAAAATTCTAAGTTCCCAAGAGCTTCAGAGGGTAGCTGGAGAAAATTAAGAATGAAAACAGAAGCAAGAGGAATCCAAGATGGCGGCATAGGTAAACACCTACACTACTGCCTCGAACAACAATTTCAAAGCTACAACTAAAAGACAGAACGGACATCATCCAGAACCACAGAAAAGCTGGCTGAGTGAAAATTCTACAACTAGAAGGAAAGAGAGGGGCTCACAGGGACTAAGAGGAGCTGCAAAAAGCTGAGGTACAGAGACAAGCACATGGAGAGAGCAGGTGCCGGAGAACCTGGCTGGCTTTCTCTGGCAGGAGGGAGACGGAGACTCTCAACGGCATTGAATCCCTTATCCTACAACACTAAACCCCAGATCCAGCCAAAACTCATACGGGGGTCGTTTGGACTGTGAAAAGGGAGAAGTACACAGAAATTTAGGGGAGTTGCAAAAGATTAGAAGTCTGGTGACGCGTACAGCACTGTGCGCAGAGGACTGACTGCTGATTGTGCCGCTGGCTTTAACAAGAGGGCAGGAGACAAAGCATCTCAACTGCGTTATTTCTAACTCTACTAAACCCCAGATTCGGGTGAAGTCCTGGGGACCCAGACTCATGTGGTCCCAGAGTGCAGGGGAGCCGGAAAGGGAGCAGTCTAGAGGAACTGTGAGGGCGCATGCGCGCAGAGGGACCATCCCAGCAATTACCCAGTCGGGTGAGACTCAGGGGCCGTGGAGGGCGGGGCTGATCAGAAGGCAAGTTGGTTCCTTAAGCCCTGAGACTCCACCCATCCCAAGCTCAACAGAGAGGCTTCTGCAGTTTTGCAAGTCTGGTATCATAAGGCTAAATCCAACACAGAAATTCTCCTGGCATAGTGAAAATGCCGAGATAAGGGAAGGGCTCACAAACAAAAGAAATGGAGGAAAACAAACACCTGGATATAGAGTTCAAAACCACGCTTATAAGGTTTTTCAAGATTATCCTAGAAAAGATGGATAAAGTTAGTGAGAACCAAGAGGAGATGAAAAAGAACCAACTAGGGATGGAACAGATCCAACTAGAAATTAAACATACACTGACTAAAATAAAAAATATTATACAGAGACCTAACAGCAGACTAGAGGAACGCAAGAATCAAGTCAAAAATTTGAAATATAAAGAATCAGAAAACACTCAAGTGGAAAAGCAAGAAGAGAAAAGAATCCAAAAATGTGAAGATAATGTAAGGAGCCTCTGGGACAGCTTCAAGCGTATCAACATCAGAATTGTGGGGGTGCCAGAAGAAGAGAGAGAGCAAGACACTAAAAACCTATTTAAAGAAATAATGACTGAAAATTTCCCACACCTGGTAAAAGAAATAGACTTACAAGTCCAGGAAGCACACAGAACCCCATATAAAAGGAATCCAAAGAGGACCACACCAAGACACATCATAATTAAAATACCAAAAGCAAAAGACAAAGAGAGAATATTAAAAGCAGCAAGAAAAAAACAGTTCATTACCTACAAGGGAGCACCCATATGATTGTCAGCTGATTTCTCAACAGAAAAGATGCAGGCCTGATGGGAGTGGCAAGAAATATTCAACATGATGAATAGCAAGAACCTACAACCAAGAATACTCTATCCAGCAAAGCTATCATTCAGAAATGAAGGGCAGATAAAGAGCTTCATAGATAAGAAAAAGCTAAAGGAGTTCATCAACTCCAAACCAGTATTATATGAAATGCTGAAAGGTACTCTTTTAGAAGAGGAAGAAGAAAAAGGTAAAAGATAAAAAATTATGAACAACAAATACGTTATCTATCAACAAGTGAATCTAAAAATTAAGTGAATTAAAAATTTGATCAACAGAATAAATTGGTGAATATAATAGAATCAGAAGCACAGAAAGGGAGTAGACTGATAATTCTCAGGGGTAAAGGGGTGAGGGCTGTACAGGGAGAGACTGGTCAAAAATCATACACCTATGGATGAGGTCAACGGGAGGGAGGTAAGGGTAAAGGGAAGGGTGGGAGCGGGATGGAGGGGAGATATGAAGGGGAAAAAAAGAGAAACAAATGTAATAATCTGAATAATAAAGATTTAATTAAAAAAGAAAGAAAACAGAAGCATAGAATATTCATTTTGTCTGAAGATATTTCATTAGTAACCAAGAAGGATATCCCTCTTATCTCAAATAAAAACTTTGAAAAATAGTAACCTTTCTGATATAGTAAAACTTTAGCAAACTGTAATGAGGACTAGAAGGGAAAAGCAACTGTCGATGGATAAGAGTTTTGATAAAAGGTCAGGGTGAGCAGTCAAGTGGCCTTTGTTTCTCTCATCTTCAAATTTTGAAATGATGGATTTAGATTATGTTTATAACCAGCATTTTAAAGACTTTTTACATAAAATTATTTCTATTTTTAATAATGCTATATTATAGTTTACTACTGCACAAATAGAAAAGTTGGAATGACTGTTTTAAAAATAAGGTAGGGTAACAAATAAAAGAAAAATTCAAGCCTGTGATTTCTTGTTATTTATTGAGACATTAAATGAGTAGTAGAGTCAGAAAATAATAACAGATGCTCTCACATTCTACCATTAGAGCTATAGAGAAGGAATACTGACCAAACTGCATCTATGTAACCTCTCCCTTACTAATAGTGTTATATAGAACACACTAAACATAATTAAAGCAATTATGAAAAATACTATTTTCCTACTCAACTGCTTGCATTTGCTACTACGTAGTTCATAAACTATATTTCCTGGTCTCAGTCTATCTTGAGCTATATATGATTCAAGTAAAGTCCAATAAAAACTAATATTAAGTTCTGTCCTATGTTGCTTTTATGCTCCTTTTTCATAGATTACACCATTGGTATGAATTCTATATAATAAATACTTCTCTCTGATCCCCATCTTAAGACTTACCAACCCTGCAAAATAAAAATTTCTTAACAGTGTGCTATTCACCTTTCCTCTGGGAGGAATATAGAAGTTATGAAAACTGATTTAAACTAACAGAAAATTGATGTTTCCACACTTCCTTTCCTCTGCTATAAAGAAGCAATTGTCCTTCAGGTCAGCCTCAGTTCCTCTCAATATTTCCCATTATCACCCACACAGAAAAACTGAGGAGATTGAAAAAAGGCAAATGGCATGTCCTTGAAATCATACTCTTCCCCCTACTTTTTATTGTTGGGTAACTTATTTTAAAGAGTTACATACTTGATATCTCTGAGTACATAATTATAAACTGAGTGCCTATGAAGAACCTATAGTAATTTCAAGTTCCTCATTTGAAAATCCCACTATATTAAAGGTATTTGTATATGTCTTTAAAATTTATTGTGACAAGATGTAACCTACATTTGGGGAATGTTAATTACCTTGGTGATTAGATACTATGCATGTGAATTTTTAAAATCTTGAAGTATATTAATATAAGAAAACTGAGTAACCTACTATCTTGACATTCTCAGACTGGGAGAGGGAAAGTGGTAATCTGTGATGAAACAGGAGAGATCTTCAGATCCAAAGCAGAAAAATAAAGAGTTCTCTTCAAAATTCCCATATAACACAGGAACAGAATTACATGTTGAATTACCACTCACCTTGTGCTACTGTTGACATGACCACAGATGGTGTGGAAGATACCACAGCTGTTACTGCAACTGTATTAGGGATAGGTGAAGGTGTAGAACTGCTGCTGCCACTGCTGCTACTACTGACCAGAGAGGACTGTGAAGCAGTTATAACCACTGGTGGCTTCTGGGTTGTGGAAGCAATTACTGATGTTGGTACAAGCTTAGTGACTGCTGCATAGTTATGGGATTTGGAGAGAATATTGGGCACGAAGGTTGAACTTGGTGACGTGGTCACTATAATAACCTAAGAAACGAAAAATAAGTTATTTTCATATACCTGCTATACTACTAATGTATTTAGACTTGCTGTTATATATAATTCAAAAATAGCTTATGAAACACAAAGTATGAAGAAACAATTTAGCAGAGATAAATATACAACTAAAAATACTTAAATGAAAAATTTTTACCACCAAATATTTTTAAAGACAACATGCATTGCTGTTCAAGACACAGAAAAGTGAGAATGTTAACATAATGCTTAGGAAATACATATTGGCACAATCTTTCTAGAAAGTAATTTGAATAGTCATTCATTTGTAAATATTTGTTGAGCATCTACTATGTGCCAGGCATGATTCTAGATGCTAGGGATAGTGGGATAAACAAAACAAAGTTTGTACTTCATGGAACTACATTCTAGTGGGGAGAGAATAATAATAAACAAAAAAATTCATGTCACATTGGAAGACAATAAAGCAAGGTAGGACATGAAAGATAATGGAGTGCTTTATGACTTTTTATCTAATATTTAATGATGACCTCTATGATGAGGTGACATTTGAACAGAAACTAGAAGTAAGCAACAAAGGGGTAAGAAGCATGTTGCTACCTAGATGAAGAGTATCCAATGGCATAGGGAGTAGTAAACACAGGGGCCCTGAGGCAGAAGTAAACTTGGTATGTTCAAGAAACTTCAAGGACCTAATAAACTGGATTGGAATTTATAAGGTAGAATGTAGTAGGAGACAGATTCAGAGAAGTAATGGAGGACTGGATGATGTAAGATCATGTTGACAGTAAATACCCTTGATCTGATATGATGAAAATGGCATTTTATATCTGTGGCCTTCCTTCTAAATATCCATAAACCTCGAATAATCATGATGAAACATTAGACAAATTACAATAGTGGGACATCTACAAAGCACTTGACTGTCAAGGTCATCAGACATAAGGAAAGTCTGAGAAACTTTCACAGCCAAGAGGAGTCTAAGAAGACACACAATAAGGTATCCTGAAACAGAAAATGACAATAGGTTAAAAACTCCAAAAAAAAATGTGAATAAATCATGGACTTTAGTTAATATCAGTGCATCAATATTGGTTCATTAATTTTAACAAATATACCATACTAATATAAAATGTTAAAAGTAATGGAAACTTAGTGCAATGTATATGAGAACTCCCTGTACTATTTTCTCAAGTTTTCTCTAAATCTAAAACTATTTAAAAATTAAAGTACTTTTTATTTTTATTTTACTTTTAATTCTCACCTGAGATTATGTTCTATTGATTTTTAGAGAGAGAGGAAGAGGGGAAGCAGGGGAAAGAAAGAGAGGTGTAAAACATTGACCTGCTACCTCCTGTACATGCTCTACACCTAGGTATGTGTCCTGACCAGGAATCGAACCCACAATCATTTGGTGTATGGGATGATGCTCCAACCAACTGAGCCACCTGGTCAGGGCAAAAAATAAAGTTGTGTATGTTTTTTTAAAAAGAAAACATTACTCTATTGGCTGGGTGAAAAGTATAGTAAAGCAGAGATAGTAGAAACATAGAAACAGGGAGAAAAATTAAGAGCCTCCTGCAATAAACAGAGATGATGGTGACCAAAGTATTCATGGTAGAAAGAGTGTAAAGTGAACAGGTTCTGAATATATTTAAAGAAGAAAACAACAGAATTTGCTAATAGGTTGATACAGAGAACTGAGGGGAAAAGGGGAGGGGCCAGGGGTCAAGAAAGAGATTTCAAGTTTAGCCAATATAGCTAAAAACTCTAAATTACATAGGGACAAAGCATTTCAAAGAGAACAGGATAGAACAAAGGTCCTAAGATAGGAATTACCTCAATGTAATTATAAACAAAAAGCAAGCCACTGGAACAAAACCATATATATAAAACAAAGAGGGGTGGAAAAATAAGCAGGAAAAAAAAAAGAAAAGAAAAAAAAGCAGAGGTCAGATCAAACTTGTAAGCCAGAATAAAACATTTAAATTGTATAATGGGAAATGATGGGGATGGTTTTACAACAAAACTTGATTTTTATTTTAAAAGATCACTCTAGCTGCTATGTGATAAGATGCAAGAGTAGAAGCAGTGAAGCTAGTAAAGAAGCTATTGCAGTAGACCAGGCAATGATAGAGGCTGCGTGAACTGGTGTGTTAATGGAAATAAAGAGAAGTGAGCAGTTTGAGATTATTTTGAGAGGTAAAGTCAATAGGACTTGATGTATGGAAATGATCAGGTTAAAGAAAAAAAACCAAGATTAGCTCCTAGCGCTAATATGCATTAGCTAATTTAAATCTCTCAACAATTGTATGATGCAGATACTATTATTATCCCTATTTTACAGTTGAGAACACAAAAATCATTTATAAATCTGTAGTATCACAGTTTTATCCTTGGTGTCATGGTGGTATAGTGATACCCAAAACAAAGCTGAATGTCTTTTTCCTCTGTTATCAAAATTTCTTGTACCAAGGGCAGAAAAATTGTTTTGAAAAATTCAAAGAATTTAAGGACAAGATTCTTTTTCATTTTTATATCAATCCTAAAGAAGGCCAGAAGTTAAATCAGTTAGTCAAAATGTACTGAGTATATCTGTACTCAATACCTACATCTCAAAGAAGCTTTGGCTAAATCTCTATTATATATATTTCAAGTGTTATAGAGAATTAGTACATGTCCATTACTTTAAGGACTCCAGAGACAAATACACAGCATGACCAGCATACTTCTATATAGACTTGATCAGCAAATACCTATATAGTTATTACAAAAACAACCACCAGCCGTCATATAAACTGAGAAGAAGTAGACCAATATGGTAAAAAGACCAGAAACTTAAAAGCCGAAAGAACCTGAGCTTAACCCTGCACTGCCACTGACAAATAGTGACCCCTAGACACATTTCAAATCTCTGTGCTCCAACTTTCATCTATAAAATAGGGATAATAATATCTACCTTGCAAATCATTACAAGGATTAAATAAGATAATGATGTGAAGCATCTAACATAGTGCTAGGCACATAGCAGATGGTCAATATGTGGCAGTCAACAAATGGTACTTTTTAGATTATTACTACTACTTAGTAAGTGTTAATAGGATATCAGCAAAGGTGTTAAACCAAATCAATCTGGAAATAAAATTTACTTATTTTTGTTACATTAAAAAATTTTAGATAGCTTTTTCCAAGATTCTGATACCCCTGTATATTCAAAGAATTCACATAGCTACTAACACAGCCAAACCAATTAGTGTAGTAACGGCAATTACGTTTCATTTTTGCCAATTTTGAACTAATAGTAGTGGTTTTTTCAAGCACAGTGTATATAAGGACTCTGTGGCACAAATGAGGATTTGCCAAAGTTTGGCAAGAAAGTATGACATAGTTAATTTGCAATGTCTGTCATGGGCAAGGGAGGAAGCATTCACACTTGTGTCAAATACTTGCAATTTCAGAATTGGAATATGAATGTAGGCTTCTAACATTAAGACAACATACTTTCAGCAAAATAAATCTGGAGTCTTTAAGAGCATGTTTTAGGTTGTAGATACAAAGATAAAACATATTTGAAATTTCAGCCTTCGGGTTGATGTTTTATTTGAAAAGGGATTATTCAAAATTAGAGATCCACCTTGAAGAAAATTTACTTGTACTTTAAAGTTACTTATTACAACAGGGAAAATAAAGGGATTTGGAAACCAAGTGAACCAAACAATGTTTATTCAGGCCATAATTCAAATTACTGACCTTCTAGCACTCACAAAAACTCCTTAAGAGTGCTGGGACTTGCACCCTAAGGATAAAATGAAAAATATAAATCAAGCACATGAAAGCATAAAGCTATATTCTGTTGCTTTGTTTATATTAAGTGCTATACAATGTTATACTTAAAATGATGGCACCACATTAACATAGGTGGAAGTTTGTCTACCCTGAAAATATATGACCTATTAGAATTTGAATCAAGTCCACAAATCATAAATAATTATATTTAATGTAAAAGTCACTTCATCTAAACTAATTCCTAAGTTGACTTGCATAGGATTTGTGAGAAATCCAAGGTGAATACAATAATGTCAACAGCCTTACTAAGTTTTTTAAAAAATCCATCTACCCAGCAAAATGAAAACAAAAAAACCAACAATATCTATTAGTCCTACCCATACTCAGTTTGTCCAAGAAATAATAAAACTAATGGTACTAAGTGTACATGAAGTAAGAGTAGTTTTGCATCTGGAACACAGTAAATAATAAATATATGAGGAATTAATGAATCTTATTTTTAACATAATTTATTTTAAATGGTTATTTTTTTAAACATAGTAGAACAAATCTAAAGTTCTGAGCCTGAAATCTCATGGTATGACTCATACATGACTTTGGAGATAAATATGCCCTCTTATAAACATCACAAGTATAACGACCTCAACTATCCATTTTTATAAGTCAGAAAGAAAAAAAAAAATAGTCACTAAATTAAAAAAAAAAGTTCACCAACTTTACTTACAAGCAAACCTCCATCTATTACAAGTATATTTACATATGTCTACTAAAGAATATTGAAAGGTTAATAATGTTAGGTGACATTTACTGAAAATTCAACATATGCACTGTGTAAAGCACTTTCCATGAATTATCTCATTTAATTATCCTGATAACTCTAGGAAGTAAATACTGTCATTAACTTTGTTTTATAGCAAACTGAGGCTCAAGAATAGATAAGCCAGTACTGGAACCAAATCTATTCATTCATTCATTCATTCATTCATTCACTCATTCAACAACCAGACACTATTCTAACCACTGAAGAATACAGTGATGATAAGAAAAAGTCTCTACTCTTAGAAATTTCTACTCTAATAGGAAATAAATATGTAATATGATGCCAACTAGTTATAAGCATAATAAATAAAAATAAAACAATAAGGAAATAGAAAGGCATGAATAGGAAGTGGGTGCTCTTTTAGCTATAACTTTGCTACACTATTACTCAAATTTAGAAAGTAGGAAGTGAAGGTAGGGGAGAGAAGTATTATTGATAAAATAAGATCCAGCAAAGAAGTCAGTAAAAAAGTTATAATACATAGCCACATACTATAGGGCTAGCCCAGAAAGCAATAATTATATTATAACTAGAGGTCTGGTACACAAAATTCATGCAGGGGTGGTGGTGGAGGAGGGACAATATCCCCAGCCCAGCCTGCACCCTTCCAATCTGGGACTCCTCAAGGGATGTCTAACTGCCCATTTAGGCCCAATCCTGCTAGGATAGCATTTGGACATCCCTTTCACAATCCAGGACTACTGGCTCCCAACTGCTTGCCTGCCTCCCTTCCTAATTGTCCCTAACTGCTTCTGCCTGCCAACTGATCACCCCCTAACCACTCCCCTGCCAGCCTGATTGACCCTAACTGCCCTCCCCTGCAGGTCTGGTCAACCCTAACTGTCCTCCCCTGCAGGCCTAGTCCTCACTAACTGCTCTACCCTGCAGACCTGGGACCCCTCTCAAACTGCCCTCCCCTGCTGCCTGATCACTCACAACTGCCCTCCCCTGTTGGCCATCTTGTGTCCACATGTGGGCAGCCAGCTTGTGTGTTGAAGTGATGGTCAATTTGCATATTACTCTTTTATTAGATTAGATAGGATAATATATAAAAAGTGATATTCAAAATGATTACCTTGGAGACATCAAATTACAAATGCAAAATTTATGTTCAGTGTAACTTTTAAGAAGTCATCAAAAATAGTCAATTTCTATATATTAAGAGGTAAGCTTCAGTTAATTGATGAGTTCAGTTACTTGAAACAACTCATTAACAATGGTGCAAATAAATAAAACATTGCTTTCCATAAAATAACTGCATTGGAAAGGAGCTAACATTTTTGAGTACACACATAATGTTGTACTTTAAAATACCCAATCTCATTTAATCCTCACAACAATCTTTTAAGATGCATTATTCTTAACTCACAAGTGGGTAAACAGATTTAAAAAGACTAATTTATCTTAAACTTAAATAACTGGGGTTTCATCTCAGCCCTCTTTACCTAGAAAAATCCTTGTTTGATTTTAACACTACACCACAATGCCTCATTCTAAGATGGAAAATAGAATTATAATTCCCCAGATCAACTCATTATCACTTCTACATTATTAAGAAAATGACATAATGGTATCCTTCTAGAAAACTCAAGGAGATTCTTTAAATGAAAATTATAATGTACCTGAAGATTGAAAGGTGGGAAGATCACACATTGAACATAAAAATTTACCTCCACTCTCTCTCCCAAATTCCTCTAACTATATGAACCGATTTTTTTAAAGGAAAGAGACACATAAACCTGGAAAGTCAAAATGGAAAGGAGACAATAGCTATAAAACTTTTGGAACTAGAAAACAGACAAGCAATAATTGATCAAGCATTCCCAAGAAAGTGAAAACCTAAGACAGCAAACAGAACAAAAACAAGACAACTTGAATCTGAGAACCTCAGCAATTGAGAGCACAAAATACTTCTGAAGTGGGGATAAAAGTAGAACTAGAGAGGAAAATAATTAGCTGAAAGTCTGTTTAAATAGTATTTAGATCCCTAGTTATCCTCCCCCATCCTAAAGAAAGAGTAAATCCAAGGGAATTTGATGACACCAAGATTTACTGTTCTATATAGGAAACTGGAATGTTGAAAACAGAGAGATAAAGTTTATATACTTAATGATGGGATTATCCAGCCTTCTCTTTCCATTTACTTTCAAAATAAGGGCAGACAGATTTACTGCTCTAGGTAGGAAACTGGGAGATTCTCCTCTGAGAAAACTGACCAGTTCCTGAAAAAACCCCAAATTAGAGTGACAGCTTAATGGAAGTAAAGGGATAATCAACCAGCTAGGTCAACCTACAAAGAAAGTCACCAGCCACTCTATACAAAGAATTTTCTGTCAGCTTTTTAATGCCCACTTTCACATATAAACAAATAGCCAGCATTTAAGAAAACTCTGATATAAGAGATCAAAACAAACAGATAAAAGGAACTTAAGGCAAAAGAGAAAACATCAAAAAGTATCCTGAGCTATATCCTAAGAGAATATAGTGATTATATGAAAGAGCAGGATGCCATATTTTTTTTTTAAAAAAAAAAAAGAACTTTCAGAGAATAAAAAAATTACCAGAAATTTAAAGTATGCAAGCAAAAATAAAAATTCCCATAAATTAGTGAAGGATAAAGTTAAAGAATAAAGAAAAATAATACTTATAAAACATTAATTATGTGCTAGAGTTTATTCTAACAGTTTCACATTTATCATCTCACTTATTTATACCGCCAAAATCCTATAAAATGGATATATTATTTTCCTAATTCTACAAATAAGAAAACTTTATCTAAAGTTTAGTTTTCCTACAGTCACAGATATTAAGTGGCAAATACAATACTGAAATTTGAATTTAGAAAGTCTAATTCCAAACCCAGGCTTTTAACCATTATACTAAAGGAGAAAGAAAAAGCAAACAAATGTAAAATGTGAGTGAGAAAGGATAAGAACAACAAAAGAATCTATCTAGGCAGTTTAACGTCATGAATAATAGGTGATACAAAAAGAGAACAGAAAAAAAATCAAAGAAATAAGTGAAGGAGGCCACTCAGTACACAACCCAATGATTAAAAAAAGAACTTACACTAAAAAAGTTACCTTGAAATTTCAGATCTCTGAAAGTTACTGAGTTTTCAAAAAGAAGAGGATCTGAAATTAGAACAGCATTGGGCTTCTCAAAAGTAACACTGGAAGCCAACGGCGAGTGGAGCAATAGCTACAAAATTCTTAAGAAAAATGACTGCCACTCTAGAATACTTTCCCATCAAGAAAGTGGGAGGGTAGAATAAAGAAACTTTCAGTCCACCATTCAAGGTCTCCAAAATATACTCTCCATCCACTTATATACCAAGAAGTTACTGCAGGATATGCTCTAGCAAATGAGTAAATAAACCATGAAAGAGGAATATCAGGATGTAATGAACGAAGATTCCAGAAATGCAGGTGTGCAAGAAGCCTAGGATGCCATCCAGATTAGTCTGGGAAGTTAGAGGATTCTAGTAAGATGAAATTGACAGAGTATTGATGATTCGAACATTCGGAGAGAAGAGCTTAGGAATAAATTGATGACAGCAAACAAAATAAAAAGACAATTATTCATTTAATCACATGCTTCCTTCTTATATGAAACACCTAACTCTGACAACTCTGTTACTCTAGCAAAGTTAAAAACTGAGTGCCTAAAGGTAAAGTCATCTTATCTCGGGTAAAAATAATCTTTCGTATTTAATTTTTTCTAAGGAGCATTACAATAATAAAATAGAATAAAAGTGTTAGAAGCATGGGATCTGCTAACTGTGGCATATTAAGCAAGTCATTTGGCATCTCAGCATCATCTAGAAAAAGTGAAATACCTATCCCAAAACTGTATGTGCAGAATTAAGGAGATATGAATATTCCCAGCATAATGCCAAGCACATAGTAAGTACTCAGTGCAAGTTTGTTAAATCTGAACTGTACTGAAAGAGACCGAAATAGCAATTGGCAAGCAGAGACTCCCACCACTATATACCTTCTGTGTTGTTGTGTTTGTCGTCTGTGTTGATGGTTTGGTGAAGGTTATTTTCACAGGAGACATGTGAGGTGGTAAGGAGTTGGCAATGCTCTGCATGATATTGCTCATCTTGGGACTTCCACTCACAGGCACAGTGATCGTCTTTGAGACGGGAACAACAGCTTTTGGAACTTCCTTTAGGACAACAGGGGAGGAACTAGAAGAGTTTGTTCGCCTGCGTTTTCTGGGTTTTTCATCTTCATCTGAACAGCTAACACCTGAAAGACAAGGACAATATTGCTGTATTTATAGCAATTTAACATTGTATTTTATACCTTATTTTAATATCTTTATATCATTAAATCACCCTTGACCTCTTTGTCATGCCCAATCAGTCAGTAGTAAGTCCCATTAATCCTCCTTCAGAGAATTTGTCTCTGAATGCCTTCTTTACTTTCTTTAACCCTATGTTAATGGCAAGACCCTCTTATCGCCTGCCTGTATTTTAGTAACAACCTCCTAAAAGGTCTTCATGCTTTTAATCTCTACTTCTTTTCCACCCTCCAACCTACTACCAGTTAAAAAATCTTATGGGATTTTTTAACTTCAAATTATTTAACAGTTTTTATCTTCCTACAAGATAAGGCGCAAAATTATTACTATATTAAAGTCCCATATTTTTACAAGAAGATAATATCCTGTTCCACTCAACCCTCTGTACTTCTATAATCCTGGTATACTGAACTGCTCACCATTCCCCAAAGCCTTACCACATTCTATCCATCTGAAGTCTCTATATACTGTTGTTCTTTGGGGAATACTACCTCCCATCAATGACTATTTCACTATGGTGCAATCATCATCCTGCAAGCCATCTCCTCAGTGAATCCATGTCGCCTCTGAGCTTATAAAGCACTTTGTATATTCTCTTCTTATCACTTACTCCATGACAATGTGACTGTCATTCTGCATATCTCCCATAATTAGGGGGTAGCAGAGGAAAATGACTAAGTCTTATTGGTTGTTTCCCTGGCATCATGCCTTGCACATATAAAAGTTAAGTGAATGAATTATTCTATCCCAAACTAATTTTGCCTGTGTAACTTCTGAGAATAAAGCAATATACTTCCTATTACTTTAAACTATATGTTATGTAAAATGGTTACTTTATGTTTAGGTTCACTTTCAAGGTTTTAAAAAACTTAAAAAGTAGATCTCTAAAGTTATTTTAAAAGACCATCTTGGATAAATCTACAAAAATCAGACATAAATGTAATAGTCCCAAATTCTCAGTTTTTTATGTACTAAAGTCTCAACTGTGTTTTTTTTTTAAAATCAAGTGAGAAACATAAAACCTTACAACACACATACAAAACTTCTACAGAGAAGATATTTTTTATAAGGATACAGCATGACTCATGGAACTTGTAATGAAATACAACTCCTTACATGTTTAATTTTTAGACTCTAATTTAAACAACATTGACAATGACCTAAAATCATTCCTGTCTAAAACAGCTAATTCCACCTCTAAACGTTACAAAGAAATCAAGTTTATAATTATATTGACAAAAATTAAAATCAAATATTAATGATCTCTAGTTAACATCAAAAGCAGAAAAATAGACATAGATATTAAAAACCAAAAAGAGTGATCACCCTACTTGGTTTGGCTCAGTGGTTAGAGAATAGGCCCATGGACAGAAGGGTCCCAGATTCCATTCCGGCCAATGGCCCATGCCTCGGTTGCAAAGTCGATCCCCTAGTCCCAATCTGGGCATGTGCAGGAGGCAACCAATCAATGTGTATCTCTCACATTGATGTCTCTCTCCCTCTCTCCCTCTCTCTCTTTTCTCTCTCTCTCTCTCTCTTCCCCTCCCTCTCTCTCTCTCTCTCCTTCCCTTCTGTTTTCCCTCCCTCTCTCCAAAAAATCAATGGAGAAGAAACAAACAAAATAATGAACCAGACATTAAACTGCTTTACAGGGTAGAATCAAGGGATTAAAAACTGCAAATAAACTTCAAAAAATTATAGCCAATTAGAAATATAAAAGATGGATCATCTAGAATGCTTCACTGAATCTAACAGATAATGTCTATAATTTTTTAAAGCACTACAAAGATTACAATTGTAGGGGTAAACACTGAATGACATACATAAGCACATTCCTTCATTTCTACTATTTCTATTCCATGACAATCAAAACAAGTAAATACTTGAAGGATAGCACTGTTCAAGGCATATTCCCACAGAGGACAAAAGAAATTTCTCAACCCCAGAACCAATTAAAAAGCAATATATAGCTAGTCACATGTAAAGAAAAGAATTCTTTAGAACCTCCAAAATCTAACCACTGCTAATAGCCAGTGGATCAATGATTTAATCCAAGAAAGCAGATCTAATCAGAGCCTATGCTGCAGCATTTAGCCAAGAAGATCCTAATAACAACACTGAGAATATCACTTACTTTTGACATAAACAGTACTTCCACTTGGCAAGACAACTACATTGGAGGCAGGACTGGCAGGTCTTGGAGACTTAACCGTTGCTATGCTGCCACTTGGAACAGGGGTAGAGGTTGGGGTTGACGTGGTACTTGTGTAGGAATAGCAAACCACTACTGAAGGAATGATAAAAAAAAGTCTGCTGTTAACTTTCACGAAAACTGTCCACTCATATAGAAAAATTAGTTTTTACTGCAGGCTAATTTTAATGTTTTCATGAGGTCAGAAGTTAAAGGGCAGTGCTAGGTATTAATTAGGTTTACAAGTTAAAGGTATTAATAACTTTTCCTGAAAATCATCACATAACTGGGTTTCCCCCAAGCATTTAACAAGTAACACTGCCAATAGAGAAAAGTGCAGTTACAAAGAAATCAAGTCTAAAACTATCTAAGAAAAATTAAAATTGTTTTCCATTCATGGCAGGGATTAAACAGTACTTGTATTCTATTTTAATATTAATACAGGCACCAATGATGGAGTGATGGATAATTTTTTCCTAATCATAGCAATTTCCAACTTGGCTACTAGGGGGAAACCAAGGCATGGTTCCTCTATTATAAACCAACTCACTAGTCACTTGCCATCCAAGCAGTGCAACAATAACTCAACTAAAGTAATAACAACATATATTTCAATATCTTGAATAACAAGAAACAAAAATAACTCATAGGCAACATTTACTGAGTACCATGTACTACACTAAATCTTTGTCTTCTATTATTACTAACTAGAGGCCCAGGGCATGAAATTCATGCATGGGAGGGGGAGAATCCCTTCAGCTCAGCCTGCACCCTCTCCAATCTGGGATCCCTCTCACAATCCTGGACCGCTGGCTCCTAATCACTCACCTGCCTGCCTGCCTGCCTGGTCACCCTTTATTAACCCCCCATCCCCACTCCCTGCCAGCCTGGTCACCCCTAACTGCCCCCTCCACCCCTGCTGGCCTAGTCACCCCTTACTGCCCCCCTATGCCAGCCTAATCACCCCCAACTGCTATCCCCCACCAACCTGGTCACGCCTAACTTCCCCCCTCCCTCGCTGTCCTGATCACCCCTTACTCCGCCCCCTCTGCCAGCCTGGTCACCCCACACAGTCTGCTTGTTCATTTGTTTGGTTGTCCTCCCTGCTGGCTTGGTCGCAGGCAGCCATTTTGTAAGAATGTGAGGGTCAATTTGCATATTATCTCTTTATTATATAGGATTGTTACAATACCAACCTACATTTAAAATTGAGGAACCCAAGGTTGACAGAAGCTAAAAAACTTACTGGAGATCTCATAGCTAGGAAATGGCAAAACTAGTATACAAACATAGATTTGACTATTAGAAATCCCATATTCTTTCCATTCTACCAGAAGAAAAGATACCTCTCCTGCAACAAACAAATCAGAAACTGAATGGAGGTCAAGTTTGCACACTGGTAACTGTCTCTGAATATAACTGTCTCAGCTTAAAGAGAACCTGACATACACAAAAAGGATATCTCACTCTGCTCCACAGCCCACTGCTATTCCAAAAAGACAATTCCCCAAAGTCAGCTGACAACTACATTATGTTCAGGGTCATTTTCATGCAACACCAAAGTAAGCTACTAAAAGTCAATCCAATGTGCATTCTCAAATTTAATATTACTCTTGGCGACCTCAGGAGAATTCAAAGATTTTTAAAGTATATGTCAACTACCAGATTAAGTAACAATAAGAAAGCTTTCTTCATCTGCCAGGTAATCCCTAATGGATTGGTACATTGAGTGGAATAAAGAAGCAGCATCCCACCACTGATTCCAGTAACTTATACACTGTAAGGTATAAGTTCAGCATCTTTCCCCAGCAGCTAAGTGACTTCTATCATCTTGCTTATTTTCCATGTCACCCATTAAAACCTTTTATTCACTCCTAACAAAACACACAAATCTCAAAAATTTATTCCAAGAAGGTTTTTTGAAATTTTGTGATTAATATAATTTACACTTTGCATAAAAGGGGGAATTAATTCTGGCTGAGACTAAAAACTTAGCAGTTTCTAGTTTCAGAATAAAAATTGCTCACTGGTTTTTAATGACTGAGATATAAACAGATAAAAAATAAGACAACTTTTCTTGAAGAATCTAGGAAAAGTCATCTCCATACACAAATATTTTTCTACTCACCTTCCTTGCTTCCGGTTTCTGCAGGCACTGGAAGAGATGCATTGTGCTGGATAGCTGCATTGGCAACAGCGTTAGCTGTTACAGTGAAGGCAGTTTGAGGAACCAGCCGGGGCATCAGTGGTACCAATCGCCGACCTTCAATGGACCATTCTGAAGAGCTATTAGGTCCAGACATACTGAACAAAAAAGAAAATGCTGCTACAAGAGTTCTCAATCACTGAAAGTGAATCAAATATGTTTGCTCAAACAAATACAACTTTACATTTAAAAAGTACCCTAAGTGAATAAGCCTCTCTTATCATGAACATAACTGAAACTATAAAAAATTTTCCTATGCTTTCTAAATAAATATCGATTATTATTTTCATTTGTTTAAATCCAGTGGTATGGATGAAATCTAGTTTTCTACTAACTTTTAGAACTTAATTTTATAATTAAACTAGAAAGACAAAAAAGTACTCAATTTTTAAAATCAAATTTTCCTCAATAATTAAGGATGGAATTCAGTGAACCTTTGCAAAATTATCTAACTGCCTGCATGGCCAGAGGTTCTAAGGCTTTCAAAGATGGAAAACTGAGGCAGTAAACGAGGGAGACTTGAAGGTTAGAAGGCAGCTGTATATATCACTGCATATTTCACTGGCAATATTATTATTATATATTATTATCCTTATATTATTTTTAAAAAGACTAGACCTCAAGACACTGGGAGAAATCTGCCACTATTTTAATTTTATTTATTTATACCACTCTTCATTGTTAAGTATTTTGAGGCTGCTAAACTCTACCCTTAAGCAGACACTATTCTCAGTTTCTGCACTCTAAACTTCTTGAGCAAACATTTTTTTGTTTGTTAGTCTTCACCTGAGAATATTTTTTCCATTGACTTTTAAAGAAAGTGTAAAGGAGCAGGAAATACAAGAGCGAAACATCAATGTGAGAGAGACACATTGACTGGTTGCCTCCTGCATGTGCCCTGACTGCAACCAAGGTACATGCCCTAGCTCAGAATTGAACCCAAGACGCTTCAGTCTGCAAGCCAATGTTCTACACACTGAGCAAAACTGGCTAGGCTCTTGAGCAAATTTTATCCCAGGAATCTAAACAGAGGTTGAAATAGATAGTTGCTTCTCCTCTCTTAACTTGGCTCCATAAAAGGGAGTTGTGTCACTTCTCCTGATTAATGATTGGGGTTGAAATTTAAAATTCACTTAGAGTCAATCAATCAATCTCTTCCTCTTCACTAAATCAGAAATATTTTTGTACCTTTTTCAAAACCAAAGATTCTACAACCCAACCTAAAGTTTAAGACTGTCTCTGTCCACTGTTTCTTCATATTTAGAGTACAGAAAAGCCCTTATTAGGGGACAGTGGAATAATGATGATGATGATGGTAATTATGATAGTTAATATCAATTAACCACTTACTCTATCTCAGCTATAGCATTATTCTAAACATTTTACATGTAATTAACTCATGTAATTCTTTCAAAAATCCTATGAAAATTGGTAATACTATCTTCATTTTGTAGATGGGGAAACTGAGAGTTTAACTTGCCTAAGGTCACACAGTTACTAAATGCCTCCTTCAACAAGCATTTATCATGCTACTGAAATTACTCACATTGCAAGTAGAGCATATAAAGATTTTCAAATGTGTTTTATGTCTAACTTTTGCTTTTGATTTATACTAATCAGGCACTGCTATCTAATTACTACCAACTTTTCACTAAATAGAACAAATAAAATTACAACTTGAGGATTTACATTCCGTTCAGAAAGGAATTACTAGGAGTTGATGAATTCAATTGGGTTACTGTGAGAAATATGCAAATTTCTTCATCATTTAACACAGTCTTACCTAAGACAAGAGAAAGAGGATTTCCTAAGACCCCCTCACAGATCTATTAACACATAATCTCCACATTGATGCTAGTTCTGAAACAGAGTGGTATAAACAAGAGAGGCAGGAAACAGCTATACCTAATTGTCAAAGAAAATAATTCAAAAAGATATTCAGCATTTTCTTGGCTAACTCCTATTTTGCTACCATTTTATTAGAATATAACTAATAAATGTGCTTAGTAAGAGTTTACCACACAAATAAAGTGTTATCTACACTTACCTGGTGTATTGTTTAAATGGTGGTAGAAATTATGGAAGATTAATAATTTTAAACACATGAATATATGCTATTGAAAAGACAAAATTTGCAGTGCAAAAGATACACTGCAGCTTTTAATTTATAAATCTTCCAAATTTCTACTCATGCAAATATGCTCAAACTTTTTTTAAATTATGAAAAATTAAACATCATGTTAGAATTAGATAAAAAATTCCTCTCTGCTTAGCAATGAAGGTATAAATATGCATTAGTTGCACAAATCACCTAAACTAAATTTCAGAAATTTTTGTAAACATCTTACTCCAGGGCTTCTCTGACACACCTAAGTTATATTAAGATGGCAAAGGAGGGTGGAAACCTTGTTCCAGCCCTTTTTCTGAGAGATCTAACATGATACTAATAAAACTACCTTGGCCCTCACATCCTTTGGTGAACAGGTCATTAGCAAGAAATCCTCATCCTCAGATAGAAACTCACACAGTCTCCTATGATGTTGGGCTGATGAAAAAGGGGTTAAGAGAACAATAATTCCAGATTACCACTTTCTGTGAACTCTAGAGACAATCAATGCTGGCAAGAGTGGACAAATTAAAGACTCTGAAGCCCCTTGACATTCCAGGCTTTAATACTATAATATTCTGACATGTTTCAAAAAAACTAAATTAGAGAATCAAACTTAATAAATGGCCTGGTACCAAATAATAAATAAAAGTGTTATGCTTCAAGCCACAGGCAAGGTTTTTCTTTGATCCCAGACATCCCACTCCTTTTGTTTCTACCTCCTTTGTGCTCAATCTTCTCAGTTTTCTCTTCACCTTTCAACCACATTCCTTGGGCCTAAGCTGATATTTTGAGTGGGGGGAGGAAGGGAGAGAAGGGAATGCAGTCAATTCAGATGCATTCTTCCCTGGCTAGAGTTGCTTTTTTCAGTGTATAACACCTTCCTATAGATAGTCTTTGAAACCACGTTCTGTTGCTACCTCTTAGGGAAAGGCAGAGGAGATGGAGCAAATGAGGGATCTATGCCTTCTTCACCACTGCCACTCTGACATCTGGGCTCAACAAATAAATGTGCCATCTGATCAAACTAAAACCACAATGTAAAATATTAAAACAGAAATATGGAAAGACCTAAGAAACTTAAAATTATACACTGAAGTAAACTCTTCAAAAAATTAAATTCGTGTATTAAAGAAATCAGAAGGGGGGAGGGGAACACAGGCAGATAAAAGCCAACTCTCAATTATCCATGCTAATAGATAAGAGGAGGGAAAGGGAGAGGTCAAACAGATTAAAGAAACCCACATATTAACTAAAAATACTTTGGCAAATACTTGAAAATTATTCCACCAAACTTCTCCAGGACAACTAATAAGTAATAAAATAACTAATTAAAAATTTCACCTCCTCTCCCTTCCCACCCTCTGACTAGAGTACTCCCAAGCAACAAAATGGCTAAAGAGTGGACAGTATTAGGTGAGGGAAAAGGGGAAGAGAAGGAAAAGCAAGGGGCAAGGTTAATTTGTAAATGGAATATGCGCCCCTGAATAATTGAGAGCTTTAATTTTGAAATAAATACAAGAAAAAGCCTGAAATAATAATAACCTATTTGCATACCTGTAACTTGGTCTTTCACCCAAATATAAGGATAAATTCATTCTTAAAAGGGGAAAAAAGGAAAAGGAGACTAAATAAATGTTATCCTTTAAGTATGACACTGATGCATCAACTTACAACTACTGTATTGCCCCACAATACTGTTCCAATGGTTTTCAGGTTTACTAATATTGTATCTAAGTGCCTCTGTATACAAGCTACTGTTAAATACTTTATTATCTAGCATATTACTTCCCCATTACCAGTTCTCAAATTAGAATCTAGGCTCAGTTATTACTTTTTGAGCATACCAATTAAAAAATTTACAGCAAAGTAAAGAAGGAACACATCAATATTTTGTTCCATGTTTGGCCTGACAACTAATATTTAATGTCTCTAATGAAAAACTGCTAGCTTTCTACAGTGCATACATATCTACCACTGAAAGCTCTCAAAATTCAAATAGCAAAACTTTCAAACTATGAGGTTAAAAAGATAGCACTCCATTTTATAGGTTAAAGTAAAATGAGGAACAGTGAAGCACAACATGAAGCTAATGGATCTTCAGGGCCAATTAATTTAAATGCACTATTTATCACATCATAAAAATAATAAACAAATGAATTATAATATATTTTATGAAATGTTCCTATTATCTTGCATTAACATTTAAAGAATTTCTGTTCCTTTCTATTCTTTAGAAGGTACTGTCTCCATACATACTCTACTGTTTGATCCTTGCCCTTACCTTAGTCCTCCACCACCCTCTACCCCATCTGCCAAACAGTTATAATGATTTAAAAATAACTTTATAAGAATCCTTTATAATTATATTTTGTTGGCTTTTAAAAAATATATTCATATTTCTTAACAGAACATATATTTTATAATCTTTTTGTGAATCTCAAAAGATGTGACATATTAGTTATCAAAAAATTTAGAATGCCTATTTATAAAGCTATATACATACATATATATATCAAATACCATTACAAAGAACCTCTAAGGAAATGTCAAATTTGGGGAGAACTTTGTTACTAAACTTTGCTTCAAGTGAATCATTTGCTAAATTCTGGGGGCTTTAGTTTTATAGAGATTACATTGTAACGGGATTTGAACTGAGTATTCAGAGCTTGCCTAACCAAATGCAAAAACATAACCAATTGAATAAACAGTTAATAGCATTATGGTCAGGATCCCTGAGTAGAGCAGTATTACTTATGAGAAAAGACTCAGGAATCTGCTACATATTAGGAAGACTGTTTCAAAACTATATTATACTATGTAATAAAAAATCAGGGGTGGTATGACTAATGGCTTACTTATGTGCAATTGTTGTTAACCGTTCATCGTTTACTGCTCTCCGAACTTCAGCACGGTGGCGTTCTGTTGAGATGCTATGAAAAAAAATAGCCATTATAGAACTCTGTCAAGCAGGCAGCTCTTTTCTATACTTTTATTAATGTTTAAGCCAACATTTTGCTTGGAGTGGAAGGGCAAAGTTGATTTGTGAAAAGATATAGATGGGATCTAACATTTATCTTTAAATGCTTTATTTAATTAAATTCAAAGAAAAAGGTTCACACTGATTCTGTATAACTGCAGAAAGAATTAGCTGAAAACCTGAAACCACAGGAAGACAAATTTAGCTTGATCTGAAGTTATTGCCTCAAAAACTCAGAAATGTCATACCATATTCAAATTAGTATAGGTTCCTATTATTTGAGAATGCAAACAGCCACTGAATGACCCCTAATCACTCAAGAGAAAGTCTTCTGAAGTCCTTTCTAAAGCTCATGTACAAGTCTATAATTTTATGTTCAATGAATATAATAAAGAAATGAAAGTGACAAGATAATCTGTTTCTAGTGGCAACTTGCTATGAAACTTAACACCAGGATATTACTCCATGTTTCAGCTATGTATCTTTATAGTATGTCATGTTACCACTATGGTAAAAATATGGTTTCATTGAACCTGGTTAAATACATGTAAAGTTAATACTACACAAATGAAAAAAGGCTACAGCATTCCATTCAAAAGTAATAAAATAAATACCACTCTTCAAATTGTAGTGTTTACTGTGTAAGCTAAATCTATACCATGGACTAAAATAAATTTAAGGGGATAGAAAGCAGAATTTTATGAGGAAGTATACACAACAAACAAACAAAAAATAAAAATTATTAAATCTGAAGACAGTAAGATTGAAGATTTGGCTTAATAATGTCTGTATTAATGTTAATATAGGAAAAGCCTCTTCCCTATTTTCACTTTTTTAAAAATTGTTTTTAAATGTAGAAAGGAAACTTCAGTTAAAACGGAACATTTTCTGAGAAAGCTCAAGATATTAGAATGGCTTAATCAAAATATCAAAGAACCCCTTCTACAAGAATTTTTTAATAGAATCAAGTGCCACTCTAATGGGAAGCTGAAGGGATAAACTACTTTAAGACTATAACTACATAATCACCACCCATTTCTATAAATTAAGACAAGTGCCTAGTATCTCCTTTTTCTCCTCAAAAAAAATATGAGCCTGGCAGGTGTTTCCCCAATGGTTGAGCATTGACCCATGGATCAAGAGGTCGCAGGTTCAATTCCCATTCAGGGCATATGCCCAGTTTGGGGACCATGCAGGAGGCAGCTGATCAATGTTTCTATCTCTTTATCCCTCTCCCTTTGTCTCTTTCTAAAATAAGTAAAAACATATACCATATTTTCTGGCATATAAGATGACTTTTTAACCCAGGAAAATCTTCTCAAAAGTTGGGGTCATCTTATACACAGGGTGTCGTCTTATAGGGCAAGTATATCCCAAACTCTATATTTTAACTGGAAAAGTTGGGGGTCGTCCAACTTATATGCCCAGTCATCTTATACACCGAAAAATACGGTATATTTTTTTAAAAAGTAACTGGGCCTAGACTCTAGATCTTCATATCCAGTTGCTGCCAGCTCTTCTTTCCTCTACCCATATGAAAAAGACTTTCCTTTCGCAGCTGGCTCAAGCCTAAAATAACCTGCCTTAAACCCTTTCTGATTATATTAAGAATGAATGGTAAATTGTATAACAAAGTACACAACTGTCAGATCTTTAAGCACCAACAACTTGAAGTCCTGTCTTCAATCTGAATGTAAAAAGTACTAAAACCCCTCAAAATGAAAATTCTAGAATCATGTCTCACAAACTTTTATGATAATTTACCTAAGAACTTTTGAGAGTTCTCCAAGAAGATCTTTCTTTTCCTTGGTGAGATCCCCCTGTGCCCGAAGTGCACTGATAACTCCAGCATATGCCTCCAATTCTAAAAGAAGAAAATTATTTTATCAAGAAAGGCCTTCAATATTTTAATACTGTGGCTACATATAGTGAAGCTTCAGAGGAA